>BJBW01013304.1:265-32733 GCA_004320125.1 Scolopax mira | reverse complement strand
GGGCACACTGCTGGCTCATGTTAAGCCAGCTGTCCACTAGCACTCCCAGGTCCTTTTCTGCTGGGCAGCTTTCCAGCCACTCTGCCCCAAGTCTGTAGCGTTGCCCAGGGTTGTTGTGGCCGAAGTGCAGGACCCTGCACTTGGCCTTATTAAACCTCATCCCATTGGCCTTGGCCCATTGATCCAACCTGTCCAGATCCCTCTGTAAAGCCTTCCGACCCTCAAGCAGATCAACACTCCCACCTAGTTTGGTGTCATCTGCAAACTTACTGAGGGTGCATTCAATCCCCTTGTCTAGATCATCAATAAAGATATTGAACAAGACTGGCCCCAAAACTGAGCCCTGAGGGACACCACTGGTTACCAGCCGCCAACTGGCTTTCTCCCCATTAATCACAACTTGCTGGGCACTTCCACATGACTAATCAAAAATAAACTTCCACTAGAAAACTACCATGAACACTCATTTTACCTCCTAAAAGCAATTGCTCTGATGGTAAAGCCATTTCATGTTTTTGAATTGAAACTTCAGATTTTATCTTATTTTAATTTAGTATCACTAACTACTGTGTTTAACACTGAACAGACTAAGATTTTCCCTCATTAAAACCAAAGAAAAACTCCCCCCATCTTAAAAAGAGACAGGATTATCTTCTAGGAAAAGACTGGACAAGGAGCTGCGGTGTAAGTTATGTCATTCCTAGGAGATGCACAGAGACAGGCATGGATATGGACAGCAGAGCAGTCATAGATGACTGTTAGAACACAAAGGGATGAAAAGGAAAGTCAGGGACGTACATCAACAAAAGATCTGATATACAAGTGTGCTGCTGTGCAGGGCACTGGAACCACCCTAAGAAAGTCAATACGGTGTTACCTTAAATAGTGTTCTTACTTACTCCTTAGCAAGTCATACAAAATCAAACACATTTCACGCAGTAATGGTTCATGACTATATTGTATTTTCCTTTCAATCTATACAGCATTTATTTGCTTTTTTAGGGCATTACCTTTAAGTCCTGTTACAGCAAACCCACAGTTATCAGACAATACGTGACACAGCTCCTGTCAAGAGGATGAGATTCACAGCTGTCCTCCTGGCCTGCCCCCCCCCTTGAATCCTAGCACCCTGCTGATCAACAGTGAGGGCTGTGCCCGTGCAGTTTGTTCTGCTCTGACAGGTGCTGGTGCTTGGCAGCATTCCCAGCAAACTAACAGTTGCAGAGTTACGAAGACTTGGCTGCAAGTCAGAAAGCCAAGCTCATGGAAAGCATGGAAGGATCCGGAGGATGCAAAGGTGTTAAACCCCTCCTGTGTTTTCACAATCCTAGAACAGCCGAAGGCTGCTCTCAACTATCCTGGCTGCCAGCAGTTGCAGGCACTTTTACAGAAGCTAGAACATCAACAAGAAAAAATAATTTTAATTTAAGCACGGCCAAATATTTACCAGAAAACCCAGAGGACACCCCTCAGTTCTTCATCATCTTCCAGCTCACAACATACTAAATTGTTTGAGCTGCCAAAATCATGCTGTCTGGATTTAGTTGCAGCTCCAGATCTGTCTTGAAGCAATACACCTACAGACTTTCCTCTAAAGGAAGTGTAGCCTCTCCATCCTTCAACAGGCCCTCCACTTCCTTCCGGAATCACAAGGGATGTTTTGCTTCTGTTGCTTAACAAGTGTAGCCCTACAGCTTTAGTGCTACACCAGCAGGTAGGGCTCCCTTGAAGCTGATTGCAATGCTAAAGAATATCCACTTGCAAGACTGAGCTTTCTTTCAATCCATCATGTTTAAATGCGAAGAATCCTATGCGTATGCAGTACACAGAGCAGCAGGTCAAGTCACTTCTCCTCCCTCCCTCTCCCTGCTCACATGTTTCCAGAATATCAGTGTAAGAGCAGTCCGCAATTAGTGAGTTTGGGCTAAATTTAAGCAAGGACAGTTATCAACTTCAAATCTCTTTGCACTTCAGCTTACTTAATGTTCTTGATTACACATAGACAGAGAAGCTCAAAGTGTGTCAAGGAAAGAGGCCGTGAGAAGTTATTTCACATATTCTCTGCCAACTTTATCTACTTTTAGTACATCACCTTCCCCTGGACTGATGATATACCTGCTTAGTTACCTTACACTAAACAAAGAGTTATATTATCAGACATGTAACCTACCAAACCATAGACAGATTCATTCTCCATAAAAATCTGTTAAAAATTGTGATGCTGTCATCCTACCTCAAGTTGCAGTTTTGTCTGTTTGCGTGAGGCTTTGCTGCAGAAAAAGGGCATCCTAGGGAAGTGGGACATTGTTGTCAGGAAAAGCACTTCAGTCAGAATCACACTAGATTATTTGCAGCTACTTGAATATTCCAAGATTCATCAAAGCAGAAACATTTTGTTCTTCTAAGACATACAGATTAACATGGATACTTTTATTCCAAAATTGTACAAGCAGCTTGCACAAATGTAAAAACTACATGAGGTTTAGGACAGTATAAACTAGTTGGGACTAGTTGACTAGGTCAATGTGAGACTGAATATAGTATTCTTAAGTTACTTTAGAGCCATAAAACTGTATGAGACAGAACTGTAAAAGAAATCAGGGTAAATACAGACAGATTGACAGGATTTGTAATATTTATCCTGAGCTGTGCGAAGTAAAATTGCAACTTCCAACAATTGTAGGCTTTTTATCAAGTGAAGATACATCAAGTATCTTCAAGTGAGAGTTTGTCAAACACTAATAGACTCATTCATAAAATTTAATATTTCCTATGGAAGTAAATGAAGAAGGTCTGTCATTACAGTGAAAAGATTCAGTACATCCTGGCAAAGTTGTTCTTTTTTATAGTATAGAGAGCAAATGCTAGGGTTTTTTTGTTGGTTTTGGGGTAGGTTTTTTTGTTTGGTTGGTTTTTTGGTTTGCTTTTTAATACATTAAAAACAGTTATTCAATATTTGCTAGGCAAAGAGCTAATATATCTAATTTACATTGGGGTTAGGCATGACACAGCTTCTAATCCACAGAATCCTTAATTACAGAGTAACCATACTGTAAAGTTAGATTAGAATCCAGGATTTGAAAGCCTCCAAATGCAAGCGGAGTATTGGTTTCTTTTTAGCCTAGTCTATAGAGCTGATTTTAAGAAGTTAATCCCAACCCAGACTCAAAAAGCATATGTGTGCAGCACACAACTAGCTGCTCATGTCAGTATGTTACTGACAAAATCTGTACCTCTAAAACACCTGGGTGGGGGGACAGGCAGGGTAAGCAAGGCCTTTGCATCACTATTTTATCCCCACGTTAGACACATGAAACAGAGGCATTAACATAGATGCAGGAGTCAACCACACTTGCTAAGGATCTAAGGACCTAATGAAAGAATTCAGCTATGAACCCAGAAGTGAGTTTCTGCCACACAAACAATGTGTCTTTCAGTCACTTACTGGGAACACCCAGTACATCAGCCTCTCACCAAGTACTTATTAAGGACTCACTTATTATCATATATCCAACTGCTAGAGTATTTCAGTTCCCTCTGCTCCCGTACTAGTATTATTGGTCTTGATAAACCAGAACTGTAGCTAATCCTCTGGCTTTATACCTGACTGTATATTTGGGTTTAGTGATATAATCTGACTGTACTGGATGTTTTATAAGAAACATGCTGTTAAAAGGACAATTTGAAACATTTTGATATGTTTGGACAACTGAAAACTTGGCGGTCCCTTTTGCAGCCTTTTCTCTGCACAAACACAGCAACTCTGAAGGAGCAGAAAATTATTTTTACACTATAAAGCAGGCATTTCAGTTTTGTTGTGAAGATTTACTTGAGAAATTAGGCAGTGTGCTGTACTTCCTCAGGTCCAGACCCTAGCACTCTTTTCTTCAGCCCACCTCCTCTCCTTTTCTGACTCCTCTTCCACATCTTTTTTCAATGCAAACAGGACTTTTACTTCACACTACCACTGTCTCCTCTTTTCTGCTGCTTTCAGTCCTGTATCTCTCACAGTGTGGGCACTGAGACCCAAGTGACAACCCAAGCTGACTCAGACTACAGCTTCTCAGGTGTCCTTAAGCTATGCTCCTACTTCCAGAAGCCAGTAAAGATATGCCAGGACTTGTGTATGTGGGCTGCAAATGCCACACCTATGACACAATTATGTCTCAGTAATTGGGAGATATTTTACAGCTTGCATAAATATAACAACTTTCAGACACATTTGATGGATACCTAAGTCTAGAAAGCATTCCTCCCACATTTAGGTAAATGAACCTGATATTTTGCTTCCGGATTTTGAAGCAGAGATACCTACTGTGGTGTACAGCTTTGCTAGCAGTTCATACTTATGCTCTCATCAGCCATTCTGTCACTACAACTGCACTCAGACTAAACCTTGGTGAAAATATAGCTTCAGAGCAGTACCATTCTGAGCTGGTGGCGTTCTCAGGTTGGTTTTTTTTGCAAGTGACAATGATAATGCTAGATTTACATATTATATATACAGTGCTTTTCTGTATGTTATATTGTTGGTAAAGCAGACAACTACCTGCAAAACACATGGGAAAGGAGGCAGCAGGAACCAAATGAGCAAGCTGGGTTTCAGAGCTTTCTTTTTTCTCTACTTTAACATAGATAAATCTGTACACGTCATACCTCAGCAAGTGTCTTCCTACACTGAAAGGTCAAGCTGTGCTCCTGCTTTTATATTGCAAGGTCACAACGGACTTGTTTGCAAACACAATAAAGTTTTACTGTTTCCCCCCTTCCCTATATAGACATTGCAATCAATATTGTCCTGAACTACAGAATGGCTATGTAAAAATAAAAATTATCAGATCAACTGCTAGGAGTACAAACTTAAAGGGGACAGACAGAATGAGCCAGTTCATTTGTGCAGTCAACAGAACAGCTGCAATTACTGGTAAGAGGCCTTCCAAACAATTTCAATGCTTTACTTAAGAGTCTCCATTAACCAAACAGCTGAAAGACCTGGCTTATCTTGAGCCTTAAATCATCTTGCTAAGGCCACTGGCCTAAATTTAAAATACAGGATCCCAATTTCTGATTTTCCTCCAGTCCTGCTCTAAATGACTAGACAGATTTCCAGCTTTATATTGCCTTTACCCTGGGGAAGGCAATAGATACTTAAACCTAGAAAGCAGCATCACTGTAGTAGCAGCAGAAGTAAGGGATGTGTTGACCTTTTTCTCGTGTTCTGCTACCATCAATACTCTCCATCAAGCCTTTTACTTCACATGTCAGACACATCTAACATGATCTAGTTTGGGAAATTAACAGAAAACTCAGTGACAAAGCCACCTAATGTCCTATGAGGCACACAGCTAACTCCTCTAACAGCTTGAATACTGAACAGCAAAGTCCTTCCTCGAACAAATGGACTAATCCTTTGTATGTTCCCAGGTAGGAAATATATTAAAAACACAGAAGGTCTTCATTTCAGCTAAGCCAGTCTCCAGGTTAGCAAATTTGAAAAAATTTTCTAGCTTCCTATCTTTATAAACCAATTAACCAGAGATACCTGCAGAACACATGCTACGTCTAGATACATATTTTGGTTCTTTAATTCAGTTACATTACAAAAAAAACCAACCAACCAAGCAAACAAACCAAAACCCAAGCTTTGACTGTCATTACTGCAATTCAGAATTTATTTGAGATTCTTGAATAGATACTGCAGAGAAATGGGACATACTTTAGATAACCATCCTTTCTGCTGAGAGAGCTCTTAGCTTATCTTGGTTTTACTGCTATTTCACTGACTTGAAGTGCTTTACATCTCATACCAGCATACATCTTTTTTTTTTTCCTTTTACTAACTATAAGAAATTAAATAATTCTGAAAGGTACTATGCAACTGCAAAGGATTGTACAAGCAAAGCACATACACTTCAGCACTGCAACTGTGCTTGCTCTTTCTAATCAACTTTTCACAAGAAATAACAAATGCAGTTACTAATATGCATCTTGCAGTGCTGCATGTGACCAAATAATTATATAATCCATTGGCACAAATAATTTGCAGCATGTGAAACAGTATTTGGACATGTATAATGCTCAGAAAATATTTTTTTGTAGAGCTAGGAAGAGGCAGAAGTGGTACCTGTTGCCTTTTCTAACCAGCGTCTGCTGGTATCACCTCTGACTTCAACACTTGCCATAGACTCTAATGGTCTTTGCACTCTCTGTGGGGGCCCCTACAGCTTTATTGCTTGTTGTCATCAGTTTTCATTCAAATCAGTGCTCAACTATAGTGCCTGGATGGCCGTTTTGTATCAGGAAGCCCTCTAACCCAAGCAGCAATAACAGTTTTTCTGAATTACTCCTGAAAGTTAACACTGCTAAAAAGCTGAGACAATCATCCTTGGACAAGGACTTGCTAAGCATGCAAAATGTCCCACAGAGTGATTAGATTTGCATTAAATAATAGCATGCATTTCCCTGACACAAACTTCCTATAAAACTTTCACGTCAGCATGGAAAAAGTTTGCTAAATATAATTAGGTAAGCCAAGGATAGCAAGGTGGTGATTCTTACAGTTCTGTTGCTCTTGATGTGTTGGTTTTTTCTTAGTAATTTTCCTAGCAGCTGCTGCAGTGCTGCATTTAGTATTTTAGTATGGGGAAGATGTTGATATCACATTGATGTTTTGGTAGTATTTTTCCCAAGTCTGGGATTCTTCAGTTCTCCATGGTCTGCCAGTGAGTGCAGGTACACAAGCAATGTAAACCAGAAGATAAGGAGGCTCCAGCCCTTGCCTGAAATTGCAAATCAACAAGGTAAGAGCCTGCCTGCTTGGACACATTAAAAAAGAAACAAACAAACAAACAACCCCAAAAAACCAACAACAAAACAAAACACACACAAAAGAAAGGCAACAGTAAGATGTTAGAAGATTTCAGACCAAAAATCACCATTGGACTAAAAGACACGTGGATAGTGCATGAAGAGTGGGTGTATAAATTACAAGGGTATCATTGTTCAGGGATTTTTTTGTTCAGAAATCCTTGAATCTGTCAGCCCAGACAGCCCAGGCTGTCCTTGCTGCTGTACCTTTCAATTAAATTATTTTATGAAATACAATGCCTGAGGCTCTGGTGCAGGAAACCTAGGATCAAGCCTGAAGGAGGAGGAAGTGCACCCAAGTGTACATATGTATATAGTAGAAAGGGGCGCCCGTCAGCTCACTGCAGTTGCCCGCTGTGAAGGGACTCTGGTCTTAGCAGCTAAAGAATCAAGTGGTGTGTGTGCGACTCCTTGAATGGTGTGTGTGAATGCTCAGGCAGTGGCTTCTGCTTCAGCAGTTCAATGCAGGTATAGGTGCACCAGGCTTGAAGTGCAAGAATAACAGAAGTGACAGTAAGTGCAGTGATATTAAATGTTCAGTATTTAATCAAGACAGGGAGCACTGACCAGCATGTGACTGCATCACAACAGTTGAACTAGTTACTTCACTTCTAAAAATGCCCTGTTTTCAACATCACTAATGATACATATTCTGTTTTTTATTTTGCAACTGGATTTGTCTTACTTAGAATAATGCTGTACCAGACTGTCCTCTGATAGCAGTATGTAAGTCCCAGACTAGGATCCCATTGCACTAGAAGCTGGACAGAGCAGAGCTACACCTCACCCCATCCCCACCCCCAGAAATCCTATTTGAGTCATGGTAGCTGCACTCACAATATAAATATGGGACAAACACACAGAAAAACACTAACATCAGCACACGCTTGCCTAAGTCATCACATACAGACTCCAGATTCTGGTGTTCTCAGTGTTTAGAAGGACCATCAGCAATTTTAAGGAGGCACAGAGGGCTCTCACTGATATGAAGACATGATGAGATAACTGCCCCAGCTCATTATCTCACCCCCAAACAACCTACCGCTATGTAGAGAACCAAGCTGCTCCCAAAGTAGCAACATGAGCTACTGCAGTTTACAGACAACATGTGAAGATAAATCAGCACCAGTTTTGGCTTACTTTGTGTCAAACTCTAATTTCCAATAAGTCCTGTATCAGTCCATTCTACCATAGGAACTCTTACAATATGTCTTGGTTTTTGTATGTCAGAGACATACAAGTCCCAAGAAATCGGGGCACTTGCAACCATTCAGTTAGAATACACTCAGAAGACTTAAATTAAAGAGTCCTATTCCCAAGCAATGTGCTAACAGTCTTTTGCTAAGAGATAATGCTAGCAACAACTTAGTACCACTACTTCTTCACTTTCCAATATTGAGCTTAGAACTGTAACTTTACTGAAGTGTTTTCAGATAAGACTGTGAAAACTTGTAGGCAGTGAGTGAATGCTTCAAGCATTTGGTTTTACCCCTACCCAGAAAATAAAATAAAGGAGATATAAAGGAGATATAAGCTGATGTCCTGGTGTGACGTTTTTATTTTTGGCATATGGTTGACTTTTTTTTTTTTCCTTTAATAACGCTCCCTAGATAAAAAGACTTCTATCACAGGTTTTCTGAACATACAAGAAAATTTCTCACACAGAAAACTCCACGGACTACCATGAATCTCTCACATGAAAGCAAGGTCCCTTTTGGAAGATCCCTATATCCAGTAAAATGTGATCCAACATTTCTAGAATTTCTTAAAAAGTACAAAGCTCCTGTTCTAACAAACTTATAGTAGTTGTATTCTGCCATTTGTCTCCTCAAACTGAACATGAAAAAAATCCAGAAACCCCTCAATATAAGCCTACAGCCCTGCACTGGCTTAAGTAGTCTAGTAATTTTTTGCATAAATTATTCATCAAGGATCATGCCCAGTTGTCAGCATAAAACTTTGCCATAGAGAGAAAATTCATGACCACTTTTCCAGTTGATCTAAGTCAATCTGACTAAGCACAATAAAGCTATAAATTACACTGCTATAGATTAAAAGTAGTTTTGGAGGCACACCTGGAGAGGGGAAGTGTCTCATACTTTCTTCCCCAAGTAGTTCACCTGGGAGAAAAATTGAATCCTCTTTATGATGTAGATCTGGGGAGGGGATTAACTTAAACTCTTCTGTGCTACAAAAGGTTACTAGCCTGTAACCTATTATGCTACATTAAAATTAGACACAATGGAGTCTGAGCATGAGATGTTTGCTGTGTCAGTAGCAGGCAAGCTGTGGTAGGTGCCATTTTCAGGTGTTTTATAGTGCTACCTGCAAGACATATCCCTACCTTCCTTCGTAAGAGGTTCAGAGAAAGAGCAGCACACCACACTACCAAGGAACAGCTCTGGTAAGCCAGGTTCAGAAACTCAGCTCAGCAAAACTCACCATGCACTTGTTCTTGTTCATAGGTTTATAGCAAGGCTAAGTTCCAAATCCAAACAAAAATAGGCAGTTGATTTTTCTAGTCTGCTTTCAATAGCCTTTAGAGAAACCAGGTAAGGTCATGGTACCATTAAAGCGACCAGTATATACTAGGATGCTTGTCCCTTTAAATTACGTAATCTGTGTAGACCAGATGAACAGTGGAATGACTCAATAGCTTCTACTCACTTGCTGTAAAACTGGAAGGCTCAGAGCATGCTTTTTTCTTATCCATCTGAGGAAATCTAACCTCCACAAACTGGTACAGTAGGCTCCTGCTGCCTCACATGTGCTAACTGGTGATCACTGAATAAAGGTTCAATTTCCAGCTGAGTCTCTGAAACCTTTGTTTTTAAAAATAAAACACTTACTGGAGAGAAGTGAAAAAAACTTCTAAATTGCTACATGAGAGGCCAGATGAAGATAGTTCTTCTGATGAATTTTGCCAATCAGATAAAATATAGTACTTAAAAATAGTGATTTTAATACTGATCAAACTGTGTCTTGATTGCCTAATTACAAAGACTAAAGGCTGAATAATGCTACTGTCAATGTAAGCACTTTCATCTTAAAATAACCATGCATTTCCTTAAGTCTTCAGTACAAGCTTACTGAAATATTTTAGAAGTCTCAAAAAGTGGATATATGTAATGTAATTCTCTTCACTATCTAGTTAAGTAAATAGTGTATTTGAAAAACTTGCAAACACTTTGGATGTGTATTTTCTAGCTTAGTTTTTTCTTTCCTGGACATGTTTGAATGATGAGTTTTTTTCCCTTTAGCGCATCTTTCTGATATCATACAAAGGACAGAAAGAATGCACTTTGAAGTCACAAATGCATCTCATCTGAAAGCAGAACAAATGTGGTTTTCAATTTGCATTCATTTATAGTTACAGTGTATACCTAACAAAAAGTATAAAATGCAGTAATATTAGAAGTATGATTCTATTTGACTCTTCTTCTGTAATGTTAAAATATCAAGTCATAAAATAATATTTTATTTGACAATTTTCATGGGAACTACTGCCATTCTAAGGACACCCTAACCATCTAAAGAGAAATGTAAGCAATGTGGCATCGTCAGACACAGGTCTCTGTGATTCATGGCCTGAGTTTGCTACAGAAACCACTTGCACTCTCCACCTCGCCACCAATCTCAGAAGCTTTCCATCACTGAAGATCTCATTAAAAATAAGCAGTGTTTAAATGGATGTTTTTCCAACAAAAAGATACTTAACTAAGATTTGAACTTTTTGCCAGACCTATTCTCTTCACTGTTTCACTCAGCAAAAATTCAAGTGTTACAATAAGAGCAAGACATCCCATTATGATATTTTAGATAGAACCAATGTAGTAAAATGTCCTGAGTGACTTATTTACAGTATGAAATACCAAAATCCAAACTCCTGAAATTATTTTACTTAGAGTCGTAAGAATTCAAAAAGCATTCCCAGTTTGTCTTCCACAAATAATTTGCCATTTGATAGAAACATGAGAGAACTCAGACACTTTAGACACCAGTAAAAGCTACAACAGGTTTGTAACAGGAGTCATTTGTTTTCTGGGAAAAGTCTAGTCTAGTTTCCCCTCCACCCCTTGTCAGTGAAATAAATATGTTTCAAGCACAGAACAGAAAACTCTTAACTCTCTTCTGTGGCTGGGTGTGGTTATTATCACTACTCCTACAGATCATTGTGAATTATCTTACTGTCCATTGAAACTAGAATACCTCTGGTCTCTCCACATACCAGTAAAAAACAGTCCTTAACGAAGAGCTTACATAAACAGGCAAAACTGCAGCATGGAAGAGAAACAGAATAGACTACAGTATTTCAGTTGGAAGGGACTTAACAACAATCATCCAGTCCAGATGTCTGACCAATTCAGGTCAAGCCAAGTTAAAGCATGTTATTAAGAGCATTGTCCAAATGCCTCTTAAACATCAACAAGCTTGGGGCACAGACCATCTAAGAAGCCTGTTTCAGTGTCTGACTCTCTCGTTATACACCATACTTATTTCAGGTTAAATAATTGTACACAACCAGATTAAGGGGCAAATCTGCAATGAAACTCAAGTGTCTAATACTCATTAAATTCCAATAGAAGCCATGTGTCTAGGTCCTTTTATTGGCCTTGGCTTGCATGCTCCAATTCACACAGATTGTCACAGAATTAGGAGCTGAACTCATGCTATCCATATCTTTCTATACTACATTAAGCACACAGAATCATCCTTGTGTTTGTACATATAACCTCAACAATTGCTTCAGTGCCATAAAAGAAGGATATAGGATATGGGTTGAATCCACTTCTGAAGGATCCCAAATTCACAACTAATATATTTTCTAAGTGTGTAACCTCCTAGTTAATCTAGAGCTGTAGGATGCTTCAATGCCATAGATGCCTTACCTATTGATGCCTGAATTGATCATGACCTGAATTTCTTCCAACTACAGAAAGTCACAAACCTACAAGTGTTCCTATACGATGGCGAAGGCTGCTGCTGCCAGAAGAGTGCACACACTGTCTTGTTGGCTTACCTTTGATTTCCAATTTTTTATTATCTATAAGGCTTTCATTTTGCAAATAACACAGGTCTACAAGTAATCATTGTCCAAACCCAGAGACAAATTCAAGCCTCAATGACTAACTAGGACTACGCGAGTTGGATTTGATTGACTACTATTTTTAAAACACTGAAAAGAAGACTATATCTGACAAACTCATTAAAAACCTGAAGCTAGACCTCCTGTAATTAATAGAAAACTAGCCCATACTTTCTATATATCGCCATCAAGTGGAGTGAAACATAATATTACTGCAGCCTAAAGCCTGTGGGGGAAAAAAAAAAAAAAAAGCCACAACAACAACAAAAAAAAACCCCACCAGGCTGTTAAATACATGTTTAATAAAAAGGCTTTGCAAAATAATTAAGTTTGGTCTCAGAATACCAACAAACACAGGTACAAGTGACTGTGTTACTTCCAGAACAGAACAATACAAACTCCACAACTGAACACGTTCATCACATTGGCTGGTTAAAGAGGAGGGTCCAGGGGAAATAAGTCATCCAGATGGTCTGAGTAGTTTCCAGGATCATCTTCTTCCTAAAGGTGAGAAACAGTTTCCCAAAAGACATGCTCTTTCCTGAATTTTTGCAATAAAATCCTTTGAAAACTAAAACTGGAAAAGAATGGGACAGAGGGAAAGGAAAGAACTGTTCTTTATGGACAGGAACAAGGCACTTGACAAACAGTATAGCTTTTAATTCCCACTCTGTAGCTTTTATTTGCATGATCTACCAGGACTCTACTTCTGGCTCATCTCTTGCTTCAATTTTTTGCTTCCTCAGTGTCAGGAAAACAGCTGCGGTAGAGCTGACCATGATCCTTTTGCAAGCATTTTGGAACTCCCTTGCTTCTTGGGATATAGCTCACCTGTGCTTAGCAACAGTGTTCATCACTGTGCTATGAGCAGTAACTCATTCCTCGTTACATCTGGTGTCTATTAAAGTGGATTACCACATAATGTGGGGAAAAGAAAGTGAGAATTTTTCAGGGTGTCAATCATTAGTATTTGAAAAAATAATCAACTAACACACAATGAAGGCTAGGCAAATAGGACCTGATGAAGATCTTCTTCAGTAAGGCATTTTAGAATCCTTAGTTGAATCGTAAATATACTTTAAATCATTTGCATTATATGGTTGTGTTCTCTGGGTGGAGATTTAAGACCCAGTAATAACGACGTTTGTATTTTTCCCCGAAGCTGGCATTTTTTCAGCAAGGCTGTAGGTGGCAGTAGCTCTACAGTTATTTATTTTTCCTGGTTCCCTCTTGCAAACAATTTTAGCTGTAAAATCAAACAAAAACAACAAAAAATCACCTACACACACACACACAAAAAAAAAACCAACACACAGGCAAAAAAAGAATCTTTCTTATCTTTCTTCTTCCGGTAGGAGGACAGGCAGAATCAAGAGAAAAATGCAACATCCTCCCTCTGCAATTGTAAAATTACAGGATGAAAATGTTCTAATTTCCAAAGATTTCCCCCTCTTCTCCCTCAGGAATTAGACCAGATTCTGGGTCTAAAAGAGTAGAGTTAATGCTCCTCAGGGCATGAAAGATAAATTCTCTCTCAGGTCAGAAAGATACATTGTAATTTCTTCAGAACAGAATTTATGGTTGGATTTTTAGTAGTTACATGGGCTTATTTTGATGTCTAAAAGCAAAACTGTGCAGTTTTCCTTTACAAGTGTATTGTTCTACTTTGTATCTTTTTAATGTTGAGCAAGTGGCAAGAGCTAAATAGGAAATTAAAAAAAAATAATCACTTTAACCCATAAAATTTAGTTTTATGAATTGTGATTCAATATTCAGGGCAAAGACAGTGAGACACCCAGATCAGTGGTAAAACCCTCATAGTATATACTTGTGAAGACATTTGTGAGACTCTGCTTTCCACAGGGCTGGAGCTAGTAAGACCAAATTAAACTTAAATCCCTTCTAATTTACTTAATACAGTTTAATATAGTTAAGTTTTTAATACAGTTAAGATGCAATTTTTGTGCAGGTAGTTATATAAAGAACATTATGATTGTCATGTAAGAGACAGCCACAAGAATGTCAGCATTTAGATAGGCTGTATATCCTTATTTCATGTAACACCACCTGTATCTTACCCAAATACGCCATGAATGCCTTTATCTACATGATATAATCTTTTATTCCTCCCTCTCCAACTCACTGTTCATCAAATGAGCAATGATATCTTGTTTTATTTTCCTTACTCTACATGGATTCGTGTATCTTGTTTAGTGAAACCGACTAGAATTTCACCTGGAGGCAGTGTTGATTTGCCCATCCTTCCCCCCCCCCCCCTTCCTTTACGTTACTCTTCCCTAAAATAAAGAATAATAAAAATATTAATGTTACTAGATACAGACTCATAATCACCTTTTGAGTTAGTCCTCCCCTGCCAAACAGGGGATGAGGCCAAAGCACAGCAAGGATGAAAGTTACAGCCTAGCTATATGTAGTTTTAATACTATAGCAGCAACAGCTTCCCTTCCTTCCACACATACACACCATACTCTTCATAAAGTATTGTTGTTGGGTTTTAGGTATGTTAGGCTTCGGATCAATGTCTTTTATGAAGACAATATTGATTTATTCTGTTCAAAATTTGAACTAATCTTGAGAGCAGGGTTTCAGGGACTGTTCTGCTGTTAAACTAGCTTTATATTAAAACAAGAAGAAAAGCAATACAGCAAACAAAATAACTGGACCTTACCCCAAATATGACAACAGTTGCCAATGCTGGACACTTGTATCTGTCCTGGCAAAAGTGAAATGGTTTGCATTACATTTTAATGAACACACTAATGCATCCAGCACTGAAACTAGCTTTCCTACCTGTAAACAAGACTGCCCCATATACATTAAAGAAAGGAATCTCTGATTCTCTTTACCCTTAGCACCAATTTTATCTATACAGGTTATTACCTACTCTATGAATTATATAATGAATTACACAGTAAATCCAACCAATGGATTGCAGATCTCATAAGCCTGTTACATTTTATGTTCTCTAAGTAGTAACTAACATTATGAAGAAATTTTAGATCTTTAGCTGTATAATATTGGTTTGATAATAAATATCCATTTCAGATAAACAAAAACAGGTGAACTTACTTGGAAGAGCTAGAGAGGAATTTTTTGGCCTTTGTTTTCTTAAAGAGTTTAGAAGTCTTTCTGTATAAGCTTATAAAAGAAACATAATGGTACAACTCTGGCTACAGCCCCGTTTGTGGTGGTGGATCACATCCTACAGTGTCCTGTGCCTGACCCCACAGCAAATGAAAATCAAAATCTGTTAGCTTCTACCATATTGGTTTCTGTGGTAGGGAAAACTGTGGGCCTGTCCTCAGTTGAAGCAATTGAAGGACCAGGATTCTTAGGCATGGTGTGGTAGGCACTTGCTATAACCTCTTACATTTTATGTGGCCACTTTCCCAATGACTTTCAAACTTTCCTTCTGATGTCATCTTCTCAGATGGATCTTGAAACTTGCTTGCAAATCTGACTGGCACTGCATGCCATGTTAAGCACATTTCAGAAAATGATCTATGGAAGTTCTTCTTTCTGGGTTTCTACGTCACAGCCTACATTTGACTGCAGAATGTCCCCAGATCACTGTTACCCATTTTACCACAATAGACAGTTCCTCTCTAGCATTTCTCAAAAGCCTGTCCATATAACTGGAAACAAGACCCCCTGTCCTTGCGCCATACAGACAAGCCATAATATAGTATTATCCAGACTACTAAAGTCAGTTATCTGTTTTCCGCAACAAGCAGAATATCACATAAGTCTGCATTGAGATCCTGCTATTACCAGATATCCCATTAACTCACTTAGTTCAACCTACTCATTTTCTAGGCTGAGACTTTCCCTAGACACAAGCTTGCTGTGCTTGTCCTGAGTGCTCTGGTGAATCCTGTTGAGAAGCAGCCCAAAAACACTCACAGGGTAAAGACAACCTCTTCTAGCAGCCAGGCTCACAATTTTAAATTCTGTCCACAGAACCTAGTCTTAAATCCCTCAGGAGCTTAAATACATTCCTTCTCACAGAATTACAAAGTATATGAGTTTTTCAGAAACAGAGAGGCTTTCCAAAAGATTTCTCATCACACCACACTTCTGTGGAAAAAAAAAAGGCATTTACAACCTTTGAGGGAGGAAAGAAGAAAAAAAAAAAAATAAGAACACAACCCCTAAAATCAAGTACCTTTTCTCAGACTCACCCTGTTGTTAAATGCCTCAAAGGTTACCTACACAGTAGGGAAAAAATAAAGCATTTTCTGTTATCTTATCGATAAACCCACACTGTAGCAGCTAGAGAGAATTATATTTCAACAGGTTCTCTGTCATGTGACTCCTTAAGTAGCCTCCTATCAGGTGATGAGATCTTCATCAGATGGCTTGAGTGCCAATATGCCTCTACTGGTATCCCCCAGCATAATGTTTCTTCTCTGTGGTAATCTATTTAATGTTTAAACATCTGTTATTTTAAGAGTCATTTCTGTGACCTTCTGTTTGTACTACAGTTCTTTGGCACTTAATTCTGCTGTGGAAAACCTGCAGGCAGAGTAGTATACCCAGTTGCTTGTGTGGGTTAGTGTTTAATGCAAAGGATTAGATGGAAATATACTGGGGATTTTTTTGTTTGTTCTGTGTCAAGTTTGTCTCCTTTCTTGTGCGGCCAAGACAGACACTGATAAATCATGACTCCATTTATTCAGAATTTCCTCTATCTTCATTAAACAAGTCTAGATTGATACAGAAATCTGTTTGAGATTTTTTAGAGTTTTTTAGATATATTTTGGCAAGTCTGGAGATCCCAGAGCTGCTGTTCACAGCTCAGGAGAAGTACTTCCCTAAGTAATTCCCTACGTCTGACATGAATATTACCAAATCTGGAAACTTTGGAAATTGTTGAAATTTTCAAATGCCTTTTAAGCTAGATGATAAAACCAGAATACATCTATTTCTTATATGAATTTCAGGGCAGGACTAAGTTCATGGGCACATGAACTAGATGTGACTTTTCTGTTTGCCCCACTCTCATTTTATTTCCATTGTGTCTGGTTTTTAATGTATTTTTCAAGCATTCCCATGCAAGCCAAAGTGAAAAAGATTTAGAAGCCAAAATCGGTGGGAACTTATCTTTCTAGAAATAGCCAGTGAGAATTTGGAAAATATTATAGTATGGAGTATTCTGTCATTTGCACATTTTTCAAATAGAGTCTAGCTCAGGCCCTTTTAGCAGTCTTGGCACAGAAGCAGATGCAGGAGTTAAAAGGAGTCAGAACTGTTTTTTTTAACTTTTTTGCAGAATGATACGGCTTTCATATACACATGGAAAAAAGGCATTTTTGCGTAGCTATTAAGGGACTTAAGAACAAACATAATAAATTTAAATAGCTGGGTTTTTTCTGTTAAGAGGTAAGGTGACGAAATAGAAATGCTCGTGGTTGGTTTTGGCCCCTGGGTAAAGAACTGTAACAGGTCTGGGCATGCACTGCATGTGATCAGGCTTCTCTATCGAAATCTCTGGCCTGTTCTGTTAAAGACATGAATCACAGTCTGAGAAATGCTGCCAGAATCCTCAGAAAACCATGAGGCCCCTGAGAGTTAGAGATGACAGACTCCTCATTTGCAGTGCTACTTGATTATTTCACGACTTTACAGTATTTAATGAGTCACGCATATACTTCCTATTGGGGGAGGAGCACAGGGAAGGGAGACATTCAGGTGCCTGACAGTTTAAGGTCATATTGGATGAAAGTTAGTGGGGATGGACATTTTATGTAGGTCATCATGATAAAAGGTGTCAAGAGTTTTATAGCTCAGTAGTCCAGTTTTTGGGTTTACTTTCCTGCTCAGCATTTCTGTTTCAATTTGTGCTGTTCATAAGCAGAGCATCTTTCAGAGAGGGAATCACCAGCTCCATTTTCAGGGAACCAGTATTTTTCAGCTAGAGAAGCTGTTTATCTGATTTTGTCACACAAAATATTGATAGAGCAGAAAATGAGTCATACATACTTTGATTAAATCTAGCCCCGTCTCTTCCAGTTTCAAGTTTATTCAAGACTCTTTTAAGGTTTTAAAGCCTCTTCTAAACTCTTTTAAGGTTTTAAAGCCTCTTCTAAACACACAGCTTAATGAAAATATTGGCAGATCAGGAGACAGACTTGTTGCAGCTATTCAGTTGTAATGCTTCACACAAGTATATTTCCCACAGCCAGAAAAATCGCACTACTCCATGTCAGTGGAGGACCAAAATGTGTGTCTTGCTATCTGAGTCAGCAAAACAGGATTTGGAGATTTATTTGCTTGACATGCTGCTCATTTTTTTTGCAAAGTGGAAAAGAAATTAAGGGTTACATACAATATAGAACAAGAGTTGGTCACTGGCTGTTACCTGTATTTTAGCTCTTCCTACTCTTTCTCCAGCATTTAATACAAACAGTCACAGTTTCTCTTTTCTGAAGTTACACTGGAAGTCTATATCGAGAACCTAGATTCTCAGACTTTTGCTCTAACCATAGGTTTGTCTTTATATTATGAATGAGGGTTGACTATATTACTACTAATAATAATCTATTGATTATAACATCTTATTAAGAGGAGATTGTTTTCAGTTTATAATTTAAGCAAGATTTATTTGCTTGCTTGAAAGACGCTACCCCAGAGCATCTCTATGAAGCTAAGTTGTTAGGATGTGACTGCTCTAGAGAACTGTATGTTAAAGACACCACTTTCCACAGGGCCTCCATGAATTTCCTGGCAAAAGCTGGCAGGATTGTAAAACACAGCAAGTAACTGCTGCAAGAGACAAGATTATATCCTTAATCCTCACCAGGCTGTAATGTCTTCATTTCTGTGCCAAAGTTCCTGTGTGATGCCAGTCACATCACTTAAACCAAACTTTTTACAGGTAGTCAGTGTTCCTAATTTTCTACGTGCTTGGCTTGGACACTGAAATCTGATTGCAGAAGTACTAAAAACACATCTGCAACACCACAGTGGCAAATATTCTGAAAATAGCAAGTACTATACCAGGGTGTCCAACTTTTCTAGTCAGGCAGGTACTGTAGTATCATCCAATGGCAGATGAATTTCTTATAACGGCACAACCACCTCCTCCAAGTATTATAGTATGGAGCAAGACAAAAGTGGGCTCCAAGGCTATATGAATTGTCCTGGTGTGGGACATACAGATCATATGTGATAATGTGGGCATATTCACTTATCTAGTGATAAGAACTATTGGGGAAATGAGACTCAGTGTTTCAGACACATCCTAACATTCATATTTTCAGTCTTCATTTCTTTAGGCTTCTGTTCTGTATCCTTAGAATAAGAATAGCATTTTTGTTACAATAACATCATTCTAACCTGTTTAGACCACTGTCAGAACTCCAGCAGATTCAGCTGGACCTACCCAGAAGCATTTAAAGTCACTAGGACACTCACTTTACCTTCTTGCAGACCAATATAGAGCTTGAAAAGCTAAGTCTGACTTAAGGAAAATGTTTATGAACGGTTTGGCAGATGCTGTCCAGCCTTACTATTTACAAGAACATGAACCCACTGTCAGAATGCTTTCCAAGTCTGCAGAGAAGGCAGAGATCCTCCCTCAGCTGCCAGCCCTACACCCAGGTAGGTCAACAAGAGTTTGCTGTTGATCTGAATACAAGCAGCACTGAGTTCTCACTATGCTATCTAAGGGAGTGTCTTTGGGTGCAGCCAGTTGTTGGCAGCACAATCCTTAAAGCTGGGAAGAGCTGTTGTAAATATACCCAAGGGCTTCAACAGTAGCCTCATATTCTTATTTGGATGTCTAGGTAAACAGCAACATTTGAAGACTTTGCAATTCCATTTCCCTGCCCTCAGGTGAGAAAAGTCACATGCACTTTCAGCAGTGCAAAGACCCTGAGCCTCTACAAGTACGCATTGGTAATGTGTTTACAGCACTGTGTGGGGATTCTTAGCCTTGAAAGCAAGGCATGCCATGCAAGCACAACAGCATCCAAGAAAACTTATATGGAGTTGGATGGATGCTTATATGGATGCTTGGAGAGCATCCAAGAAAACTCCATACTTATATTGCTTAGGAACAGCAATATAATTGCATAGTCACACTGGTTTCTGGCTTCAGTGTCAATAGGTTTATTTATAGCTTAAAAGCCTCTGCACCATGCTCTTACACAGTTAAGAGAAAGATTCAAAGAGTCTTTGTCATTATCGCCCAGGCTTCAGCTTCCAATCAGTAAATCAAGAAGGGAACTGAGAAAGAAACTAGAATAAGCAGAACACTCTGCTTCCTCCACTACTATCACTCATTGTTTTTATTGTGTTGAGTAGAAAACAGACTGAGGTTCTCTCTCTTTTTCTGAAACCCTGCTCTGTCACAGGGCTTTTTCTTGTTATGGCATATTCTCTTACCTGTTGCATCAGCCTCAGCCTGTTGCATCTTATCACAATCTTAGATGGCACCTGTACTGTTTCTGATGTTGCAGCTTTAAGTACAGAATACTTTCCTTAAAAAAGTTTCTAGTCCTCACAGTTCTGGAGCAAAGGTAGAGAACACAGCTTTTATGGAGCCAGATTTATGCGACAACTTGCTTTTCCTACTGCCCTCCAAATATTCTTTTATGGTCTTGTATTTTTAGAAAGCCTGATCCATTACAGTAGTGATTTGCTGTGACTCACCACTGACTGTTGTTAAGCCTCTATCATAACAAAATTATAAAGTCCCATAAACCCTCAGGATTTGCCTAAAGAGAATCACATTCATTTAAAATATACCATTTGAATGTTGATACTTTAGGGGTTTTAAACATAGGTTTTAAACATAAGTTTTAAGTTCATCAAAACCTGATAGAAAACTAGCCATATAACCAAAGATTTTAGGACTGGAATGTTAAGGAGAATATCACACATTATGGTAAAGGCTTAAAACTTGCAACAGAAACAGTTCAGGAAATCAGTACTTCTACCAATAGTTGAGCAGAAGACTTAAATGACACACTGCATGAGCTCAAATAGCTATGAGTGCCACTTTGTGCTTCCATAATCTGTTTTCCACTATATATTTAGATGTTTAAAGTTCTGCAGCAGAGAAAATCTCGTCCCTATACATTTGTACAGCACTTAGCTGTCTGGAACTTGTTTCCTCTACTGGGGCCTTAATGAGCTGCTACAGCATAGCCATAGTAGTAATACAGTGTCAAGTTAACTAAATCCTGCTTTCTCAACAGAGTTAACATTGGTCCCATTCAGTGCCCCAAAATGACCTCAGAAATTAAACTGAGCATTTATTTAAATAAAGTGACTATTGAAACAAAGTGACAAAGACTAAAGAATCAAACAGCTGTTCTTATTTGCCTTAGCTAACAGGGTAAGACATTGTTGAGGCTGTAAAGCTGAAGTCATGAAATGGGAAGAACTTAAGTCTCTTGTGAAAACAACTGGGTGACTGAACTGAGTTCTTATGGGAGTAATCAGAAAAAAGTTGGAAGTATATATAATTCAGATATGAAAAATACTACAAAAAAAAAAAAACCAGAACTGGGGAGGGTAAGTGGGAAGAGAAAGGAATAAATACAGTGGACTGTGAAGAACCTGTTGTCATTGAACTCAAATGGCAAAATCCCATCCCTCTGCCTTCAGTGGCTGGCCAAAGTATTAGGTAGCTGAGCAACAGAAGAGTCAAAAATTCACACTCTGTACTAGGTCCAAATTCTGACGAACTGACTAATAGAACATTAGATTTATTACCAGAAAGCACAACTCTGAATTGTGATTCCACTTGCTGAAGCAATTTGCCTTTGGCTCTAAGGTGCATGTCCTTCACATTGTTACACCACTATATACCACTAATGGTCCTCTAAATAGTTTCTATAAACGTAACCATTTATATTCTGAGAGTATGCATACGTGCTATTGTACTCTATTACACAGCTCAACCTCTACACCCGGACTGGTAAGTAGGACCAGCCTTGGCAATACTTTTGGAGCAGTCTGTACCTTTCCCATGAGGCAGCTTCCAGGCCCAGGTGAGCCGGCCAGCTAACAATTTTCTCACAGTGCTCTGGGTGGCTCTCCATTGAGAGCAACAACGTCACCACAAGTACACACAGAATATATTAACCCACCATTTTCAGTGTAATGACAGATTTGCTGTGAAATGCTCCTTGCTATCTGCCAGCAAGAGAAAGAAAGGAAGGAGGCCTGGCATTACACAGCCAAACTGAGGGGAGGATAGGCTAACCATTCCAAAGATGATATACATAAAATTGCCTTCTATGCTTGGTTCTTTCCATGTCTTTAAGTGATATGGTATACTGTATTATAGCTGTAATAAATATTGAATGAAAACAAAACAGGTGATGTCAGAGATGAAGTTGTTATCATAACACCAAATGTGAGAGTTTATGCCCATATTGATTTCCTAAATAATTGGCAGATAAAAGTAGACTCATAACTGTATCTATCAACTACTAATGCAAGAAACCTATAGGGCTCTGGAAGAGAAGGTATAGAAGCAGCAACCTGATCAACTCCCTTCCATCCATTCAGATCTTCTCCCTGCTCAGAGCACAGGACCAAGCTAACCTGTTATTTACCTCTATCTGTATCTCATGCACAAAAGTTAGCTATCAAATACAAATACAAGTTCACTCACACTCTGATTTAGACTGTTCAGATTAGCACTTATCCTTAGTAACACCCTATTCAAGGTTTCATGATCACTTCTCTATTTTTTTTATAATTCTTTAATCTTCTTTTTCTTGTTTACTTCTATCTCTTTCCAAAGGTTCCTCTTTCTCTATTAATTCTACACATCAGGCAAGTTTATAGCCTCACGGTCGTCTTACTTAAGCCTACTAAATCTATTCTCCCCTCCCCAACAACAACTATTCATTTCTGAAATGTTCTCTTGCTTCAGCACTTCTACTTTCTACTTAGAAATTTAGTCTTTTAGCATAGTTACAGATATGAACAACTTTGGAGGTAATATATGATCCCTGTATCTGATTTGTGGTTGCATAGAAAGCAAATGAAAAGTACATTTGAGATACGGCCTGTGTAACTACAGAAGACACAGTTCTGAATTTTGCCGGGTGCTGATGAAATACATCATGAATTGAGGCCAGGTCATCATCCAGCAGAAAGCAGTAGAGATGACAGGGATGCTGCAACGTCATTGAACTCTAGACTCTGTAGTAGCTGCAGTTTAATTTGGTTGACTTTGCATATGTACTTTGGCTATTAGATTTTTTTAACAACTTCTATTGTCTACTTCATTAGAGCTCAATATACATTCTGTCTGACAATAACAGCACTGTCTTAAAAATATGCGTGTTTTTTAAGCATATTGTCTTCTTGTGTTCCTGTTGGATTCGAATTACAGGAGATAATGACAACGCCAACAGCAAATATTGGCTTAACATCTATGAGGACTGGAGTGTAAGACAATCACTGGCTACCATCCAAGGCAAATCAGGTTTTAGAACTTCTGGATAAAAAAGAAAAAATAGATTAACCAGAAAGATATTTGGATAGTATGGCCTAGCAGGCCAATGAAGACAAGCAGTTGAAAGCTTTAAAAGAAAGTTATCTCTCAGTAGCCATTTGAGACTTTCCCTCATCTCTTCCTGTTTTAGTATCAAAGTTATCCGGTGAAAGGGAATAAAAGAAATTCTATCCCAATTCCAATTAATATCTCAGAAATGGGGAAAAAAATACAGTACGAAACTGCAACTATGCAAGGCATACTGATTAAAGAGTGATTATTTTAAAAAGTTCTGGTATTCTTATATGTTTATCTATTTTCAGGCATTCACGGAGAAATAAAACTTAATTTTGAGAGCTAACACTTTGTTCCTGAGGAGAAACAGTATTAGTTACAGGATTAAAATGGCTTCTGACTTTGGAAAGAGAACTATACTCCCAGAGTAAACCTAGCAGAGAACAGATACAGCTTCTAGATTGTATTTACATATTAGGAAGCTGAAACATACACAGCCTCCCTAAAGTGAGACAGCCTAGGTGAGCGTACAACTAGAAAGTCTCACCTCTGATACGCCTCCCAAACTGCTAGAGACTATAACATGGCTAGAAACATTTCACACCTCCTTCAGCTAAGCACCATGAGTATTTGAGCCTTTGGGTTCAGCTTTAATCACCTGCTCTTCATTTGTGAGCTGTGTTCAAGGTACTGAAGTATCTTGATGATAACAGTGCACACCTGTGATATCCAGGAAAGAGGTACCACTTTATTACTGCAAACCATTCACACCTGAGTCTGTATTAGCTGCCTAATTTCCCTAGTGGGTGGAAACAGGATTTGAGAAGTAATTGCTCATTTGGCTCTCCAGGTAAGAGCTCTGTGCTTCAAAGCACTTCATTTATCTAGAGTATCCTGTGAAGATAATTTTACCAAACTGTGGTTTAACAACCTGGCGCTATTTTAGGTTTCAGTAGAAATAACTTTTTTGATATGATGTTAAGTTATAAGACAGACAAATTTATGTTTTAAATATAATTGTGAAGAGGATTTTCTTTTAAATCCTAGATGTTTGTGGAAGCTGATTAGGATTTCACTGGAAAAGCTAAGCCCGAGTATTTGATAATATATCCTGTTAAAATAAATCTACCAGGTAAGTCTCCTTAAGTTTTGGATCTTTTCCACCTTGTCTGATTTCCTGATACCTGTTTGTACAAGTTTTGCCTTGTGAGCATGCCTTTGACTAGCTGTGATATGGCATCTTCCCTTTCAAATGAACCTTATTTTGAAACTTCTTGTATTTTAAGCCCATCTAGACCCCTTTCTTAAAGGGTTTTGGGGGCTGATTCTCTCCTTATTTGTTCACACAGAAAAGATAACATTGGGTTTTGAGGGTAAAGAAAGTAGCCTCATTTAATAAGGAAAAACATGTTTTACTCATAAAGACCAAGTCATTCTCAATTCTTAGGTTGAATTGGGAAAAGAACGGGGGAATGTATTTTCAGAACTGCATAGCAGAGCATGAGTGGCAATGTAAATAAAGGAAATTACTGTCTCTTTATACATATGTGTATGGGTTCTTTTATCAAGAGACACAGAAAATCCCTTGTGTTTTCAAGTTCCATTTTGCAGCCTCGGTGCTAATTTTAAATGGGTACATCTTTGTTCCAACTCAGAGATGGAGCACAGAGTGTAACATCTGAACCTGCTCCCTTTTCAGGAATTGAATCAGCTGCCATCTGGATAGACTGGAAGTGCTCAGCAGTATAGTCTCCTTCTATGACATGACTGGACTATCTATATGGTGTTAAAGATAAAGCTGTAGTATCTCTTTGCTAAAAATACCCTTTTCTTCTTGCCTCTGTCAAAATACGGTTTATGATCTGACCCTGGTTTTTTTGAGTCTGTTTTTGCTTTAGATTACAGTTCCTTGCTTCAGAACGAGAAGCAATAGTTGCATCATTATATTAATTTATACAGTTGGGTGTTTAAATGATTCTTATAAATTGGGATTTTTTTTTTAGTCTCATTCAACTCTGAGATAAGTAATTAGTGATGTTCCTTTGCGCAACAGAATTCCCAAAAGGTGTTTTTCAGGTGCATCATGGAATTTCTAGGCTAACATACACCAGAGGAGCCATGCTGGATGCTGATTTGAGATGCTCTTCACCCTCAGCAAACCAGTATTTAAGACTTGGCATAAAGATGTTTGAGCTTAAACGTTTCATGTATTTGTGACCATTAAGTTTGGCACCAGCTGATGTTCTTTGGTCTTGGTTAAATGTGTCTGGGAGGCTTGGTTACAGTGCTACAAACATGGATTTCAGTATTAAGACCAGAATATTATTGATGGCCGACACTACTTAACAGATGTTAACTGACCTGGGATTCTGCTCTGCCAGCAGCTGTAGGAATCCACAGGAAAACTGCCTCTGTGTAGCCTGCTCAGTGATGTTTTCAGACATCAGGTGGTAGTGTATCAGTAAACCTTCTCTTACTAAGTGCCCAGGAGAGGCAGCCAACAGCCAGGCACTGTGGAAGTGGGTTTAAATTCTCTCTTCCCTTCAAAACTTTTTAGGGGTTTAGCAGCGGGAAAACAGGTGGGCAGCGCCTAGATTGGGCCTGGCACCCCGGGAACGTCGCTGTGAGCCAGGCAACACAAAAAACGACGGGATTAGTCTTGTGGCGGCGGTAACGTTCCCCGTGTTCACACTGCTTCCTCCAGGCCGGAGGGACAGTCCCTGGTCGCGGGCGGGTGGCAGGGCCCTTCTTCGGCTCCGGGATGCCCTGCTTGCCCCGCCGCAGTCCCTCTTCGCCTTCTCGGGGCGGGTTTTCTCACAGGCTGCCGGCGGGGCTCAGAGCTATATGGCCTCCCCCCTCACCGAGGGCCGCCCACTCCCCCTCAGTGCGCATCCCCCCCCCCCCCAACGGCCGCCCGCGCCCCCTCAGCGCGTTCCCCCTCCCCCCGCAACGGCCTCCTGCCCCGCCCCGCCGTTTGCGCTGCCGGAGCGTCAGCGGGAATTTCCAGCCAGGAAGTGCGGCGGCGCGGGCCAGAGCGGGTGGCCAGGCGGGGGCGGAGGCTAAGCGAGGCGGCGGCCGCCGCGCAGGCCGGTGCCGCTTGACTGCCCTAGCCGGCGGGAGGGAGGGAGGGAGGGAGTGAGTGGGGAAAGTCCGTGGAGAGCCAGGGCGCGGGCGGTATCACGCCGGATACATGGCGAGGCGCTGAAGGTACGCGCCGCCGGGGGACCCGCCAGCGGCAGACGACCAGGACGACGAAGAGGAAGACACCGCCAGCCCTGCCCCCGGGTGAGCCCCAGGCGGACCCTCACCCGCCGCCTTCTTTTTGCCCTGCCCTTACCTTGGCGCCCTTTTGCCGCTGGCTGCGGCCCCATGCGGAGCGGGACCGGAGCTGGGCTGGGCTGGGCTGGGCCGGGCCGGCGGGGAAGCGCCGTGGAGAGCGTAGCAGACCCCCGGCGATGGGGGTGGGCGTTTACCGAACGGGAAGCGTGTTCCCGGGGCTAGACCTACACTTGGCGCCGGGTTGGCCCATGACCTCGGCCCGGGCGGGGAGCTCCCGCGGGAAAGAAGCGCCGGGAGCAGTTGCCGCCGGGATGGCCGCGGCGAGCGGGAGGGGAAGGCGCGCAAGCCAGTGCCCTGTGAAGGAAGGCACGTGCTCAGGCGATTGCGGGGCTGTGGGTCGTGTCGGTGCCAGGTCGTGTCGGACGGGACGACGGAACCGGGGAGGCGGACACTCCCCTTCTTCCCGGTGCGAGGTGTCTGAAAAGGTGGCAATTGCCACCTCGCTTTCAGTTGTGTTGCTGGATGAAAAATTGTCCTCTGTCAGTGCACAAACTGCTTCACGCCTCCTCTGTGATTGGGGTTGATTTTTTGTTTGGTGGGGGTTTTTGGTTATTTTTTTTTTTTTTTAAAGCGCGTAGTCGCCTTTTCAGCTACACTGTTGTAGGGGTCTGATTATCCGGGAAAGGGCTGTCTGTGGAGGATCGTCAATAAATAAAAAAAATCTGGAAAGCCCAGCTCCTGCGACACAGTGGGGTGCGTGTCGGCCGAGGCGGTGCTGCTTTTGTCGCCGCAGAAGATTCGGAAGGTGACAGATGTGCTCAGCCCGGGAGGCGGCGGGTGGGTGTCTCTGCCCGGGTGCAGTGGCCGGCCGGCCCCGGAGGCCGCGGGCGGTCACCGGGTGGACGCGGGTTCGCGGCCGGGCGGCTGTCGTGTCCTTGTTTCGGGTTGGGCTTGCCAAGCGTCACTGTATAGAGAAAGCCGAACGGTACAGAGAAAGGCTTCCTGCAAAGTTTGTAAATAGTGAGGTTTTTAAAGACGGTTTGGTAGTAAATGATGAAACCGAAAAGTTCTCGCAATGACAAGCAATGTTTTTAAGCTGAGTATTCTGTTACATTTGACCTTAAAAACCCAAGAACATTCAACTTCTTCATAGCAATTATTATTTTTTTTTAATTTATTGACGCTTTCTGCTTTGATAGTAACTTTGATAAAGAAGCACTGTCGACTTAATTGTATGAAAAATGGAGCATTAATTCTGAATGGAGATAAGCTGTGTGTTACTTGGCCATTATCATAATGCAGTTTACTGCTGTGTAACTCCATTCAAATAAGTAACTATGAGTGCTTGTACACATTTGCAGAATATGTCTTTGTAGGCAAAGGACCATCTGCTACATTTCAACCTCCTGTTTTAAAATCCTCAAAATCTTTGTTAAAGAATAACATTTTAAAGGAAGTACAGATTATTTCCTTAAAAATGGTTTTAAAGTGCCAATCATATTTGACGTGTTTTGTGCTTAAGTCCCCTTGTCATTCTGTTCACAGAGAAAATTAGTACTAAGTAGATGAATTCTCTGCCATATTATTATATCTTACGGGCTGTAAGGTGCTACACCACCACTGTCAAGCTCACAGAACAGGGTTGAAAATACAGCACTTTGTTTTTATTGACATCCAGTGCCCTGCGCTCTGTGCTGTGAAGTATCAACTTTTGAAACAGTTTTTAAGTCACAGCACTTGTATTCTTTCAGAAGAGAATGTGGCTGCCCATTCTAGGAAAACATTAACCAAGATGTTTTTATAAGCCGTCATCCTCTCTGCAGGGTTTTGTAATCTACAGAAATTACTTCAGTTTGAGAAAACAAAAGAGGAGAAAGCAGCCGGTAACTATCTAGAGGCAGATCCTGTTTTCTGTAAACTTCCCTGGCTTAAAAATTTAACTGACATTATGTTGAAATATTATTGTTAGGATCTGCCTAAGTGTGTGGAAATTTTTAAGGAAACTCAATGCTGAAATATGTGCAAGATCTGTAAAATAATTTAATCTGATATATTGAATAGAAGGGGAAAAGCCTTTTTCTTTCCACCCCCTGTCTTTTTTTTAATGAAAGAGATGTCAATAAGTCATCAAAAAATTGAATTATTTTCTCATAGAAGTCATGAATACACCTTGAATAGAGTTAAGGTTGTAAAACTTAAAAACTTGATGGCTTTGTATCACTTTGTCATGTGTGTTCTTTCAAAAAAATGATGTATATGCATATAAAAGTATATATGCATTAAAATAATGTATATTTATATGCATATTAAAAATGTCCTGCTTCATTTACTAAAAAATAGCAATTGTTTATCAGTTATGATGTATTGACTTTTAAATCAGTTTTAATAATAACTCTAAATTTACTTTTTTTTTCATTGAGCTGGCATCATGTGAATTCAGTAATGGATACCTACAAATAAACATCACTGATAAAAATTTGCTAATGAATGTAGTTTTGAGTTTTTGTGGAAAACAATATTCCTACTTCTCATTGCCTTTTTCCAAAATCTTCCCATGCCACTGACTTGTGTATACATGGAGACTGAAGAAATAAGTGGTTAGGAATTCACATTACCATGCCTATCATTGCTGAGACTAGGACAGGAACCAAGTTTGAGGATGCTGTCTATGTTGGATAGAGAGTTCAGGTCTCCCTCAGTAGTTAAATGCATACAAAGTGTTGTTTTGAAGCTGCAGAGATACAGTGAAATACAGTGTATATTTTTAGTAACTTATAGTTGGCTTTCTGATGTAGCTAATGATGAGAAAATTCTGCGAGGTTCTGTTTAATCACTCTGTGTTTTTGTGGATTGCTTCAAAATGTACTTGCTAAAACCTTCTCACCTTTCAGTGCTGTAAATGTTTGCCAACTCTAAATTCAGAAATATTAGTCTGAAAGAAAATTGTTACTTATTTCCCTAAGCAACTAATGAAAACTCTCAAGTTAGCTTAAATTTTTTTCCCCAACGTTTCTTTGGTTCTCAGACACCACTCAACTGTTATAAAACAAAGAAGAGAGAATGTTTCAGGCAAATAATGGAAAAGAAATTCCTGCTCTTGGTCACTTTTAGCTCTGACACAGGTATTTTAGATGTGGAAGTTTTAATTTGATGCCCTTTAAATAAGCTGTGAACCTTTTATGAAGTTATACATTGGTAAGATCGTAATTACAGTTGTCATTAACTGTGCCCTTAGGTCAGTCAGGCACTACATTTGCATCTTATTTTGAGCATAGAAATAATTCAATGAGTCTTCTTCAGTGTTTTCATTTAAGCATATATATTTTGCTGAAGCACTGTTGATGGTTTCAGAAGTAAGGCATTAAACGTGTTTCAAATTAAGCTATTCTCAAGGTAAAATCCTTTGTTTAGGATTTAGGTAGAACTGACAGACCATGTGTGGGAAGGAAGCTACAGAATTAGCTAAACTGAAGTACCTCCATATTTTATTGCATCCTCCAAGCAAACTGTACTGGTGTCAACAGATCAAAACCAAAATAGGTCTGAGTTATGTGGTGTTGGGTTTTTTTTAACTTGTTTGTTTCTTTTAAAGATCATATTTCTATCTGTTTAAACACTTATGGACAGATTTTAACATGCAAATGAAATAGAAACAAAATAAGCACATGTTTTTTGGGTCTCATTAGTCTGTCATAGGTTACTGTAGAAAATTGAGGCTGCAGGAGTTTTACTATTTGTTTACAAAAAGAAATAAAAAAGCTTTACACTTGTAGATTTGAAACCTAGGATATAACTTTAATGGTGCTGGACTCAGTTCTACCTGTTTGGTACTGGTAGTATTTAACTGACCATTTCTGTCATGTAACATTTTTGGTGGCTGTTCAAACCCAAAAGGATGCTGAGAATCCCTTAGCTGGTTTGCACTGGTAACATTTCTCGCTTTTTTCTGAGGTCTCTTCTGACACTGTTGTTCATGAAATGAGGGACTATGTTTTCAGAGAGTCCTCAGAACCTGTGTGAACAGTAAACCTTACGTGAACTGCACTTCTTAAATCTTGGGTTTGGCTTGCTAGATTTCTCAGAAAAGCTGTTCTTTCACCCCTAAAAAGGAAAAGGTTTGCTGTTTAATATTGATGATTCATTACACTTAAGGCTTATGAAATGTGTCTTTTTAAGTTAAATTGACTTTGATGAACAAGGTTATGTGAATTAGAACTATTTCTAAAGAACGCTCAGTGATTCTTTTTAATCTGCAGAAAAAAGAAACAGTGTTCTAACATGATATTCAGGTTAGTTCAAGTAGCATTGCTACCTCACGTAGCTAAAATACAATGTAGTTACTAGAATTGTTTTGCTTACTAGATTCTGTTTACTAGAATTGTGCTGTTTTGCAGAGTGTGCTCGCCAGAAATTTGAATATTGTTTATTCCTTTGATTTAAGTTGCTTTTAATGTGTTTTAACAAAAAACATTCTGATTTTTATTTTAGCAATACCTGAGAAAAACAGTTCGTGTATTTATGGCGTCTTAGTGTTTCCTCCTGTCGTGTGAGTTCACTACTTTGACATTTGTGAAAGGAATAAGACAAAAATTATGTTTGTAAAGATATTTAATAAAGCAACTGTTCATGTAGTCCAGTTATGCTTTACCAAGTGAATTTCCTCCTGCTATAAATTTTTCAAATTTAGTAGTTATCTGGTATATTAAATTTGAATCTAGGTTTCCTACAGTAATTCTGCACCAAACAATTCTGATTCAGAGCATCACACTTCTGAAATTTCTTTTATACTTGTGATTGATTTAATTTCCTGAATGTTTTGTAATTTTTATACTGTGGTCCGATAAGGCATCTGCTAATGACTGAAAATATTTTAAAATTTCAACTCAAACAGTTTTTTAATTTTAAAAATACACAGAACTCCCAGGGCCCATGCAAAAGGAAATAATAAGCAGACTTAATTAATAACAAGAGAAGGCAATTTGTGTTATTACATTAGAAAGACAAACAGTGTCATTTAGGGTTATGTCATGTTAGTGGTATTGCAGCTGCCGATGAGGAAAAAGTGCAGATGAAAGTAGTATCTTTGATAGAAGTTATACTCAAATCTTTATTTAGAGATGATATCTCAAGCAGCTGAAGGAAAGTAAAAAAAAAAATAAATAAACCAACAACACAAAAACAAAACAACAACTTCCTGCTTTTGCAGAAATTGAGCATTGTTGAGTTTTACACTGAGTGTACAGTTTGCTTAAAACAGCCCCCTACACCTGCAGGTATTGAAGCCATAGACGGGAGAAGAAATATTAGTAAACTTTTAACATCTAAAGGCAAACTTCAGATTTCAAATTCTTTTCATTACCAAGTTAAAATCACCTCAAAAAACCCCATAGTTGGTAGGACTTCTTGTCAACTTGAGCAAGTTAGCAATCACTGCTCTTGTTTTTTAGAGCTTCTGGTTGGTGTTTGTGCTTAAGTGATCTATGCCAATAACGTGAGTGAAAGTATGCATGATGTTCCCTTCATATTTTCATTTTATTAATGTATTTCAGAATACTATAGCTCTTTATCACCTTTTTTTTAATCTAAGGATTTGCTGTCTATAGCATTTTTCTTTTCTTTTAAAAATAAAAATGTCTGTATAGGTTGCATTTCATCATGTCGTGGTTTTGACTGAATTGACCAACCAGAACAACAGATGGGCCCCCCCCCCCTTAAGGAAAAGAGAAGAGAGGAAGGGGG
>BJBW01013303.1:0-13838 GCA_004320125.1 Scolopax mira | reverse complement strand
AGAAATATTTCCTAATATCTAACCTGAACTTCCCCTGGCACAACTTGAAGCCATTACCCCTTGTCCTATCATGTGTGACCTGGGAGAAGAGATCGACCCCCACCTCTCTACAGCCTCCGTTCAGATAGTTGTAGAGAGCAATAAGGTCTCCCCTCAGTCTCCTCTTCCCCAGACTTCTTCAGCCTCTCCTCATAAGACTTATTGTCCAGACCCCTCACCAACTTCATTGCCCTTCTCTGGACACACTCCAGCCCATCAATGTGTTTTTGTTGTAGGAGGCCCAAAACTGGACACGGTGCTCAAGGTGGGTTCTCACCAGTGCCAAGTACAGGGGGACGATCACCTCCAAAGTCAAATAGCTCTGGTGATATACCCTTCATGAAGAAGGGATGCTGCCTGGGCAATACAGTCCCGGCACACATAGGACAGGATAAAAGAGGTTTGGCATTGCACTGGCATGGATTAGGAATATGGATGGTGAGGAGGAAAGGTGAAAAGGAAAGGCTGAGGGTGGGACCATCTTGACCTGCGACAGCTATTTTAGATTTACCTGTCCGAGTCCCCTGTACCTGCCAGATTTGGAGTTTTTCCAGGACATTTGGGGCACTGAAGGTCAGCAAAACAAAGGGGCACAGAATCTGTAAAACCTCAAATTACAAAATCTCAGCTTTGTATCTGCTCCAAAAGATAACAGTGCTAATACAGTAACAGTCCTCCCTGGGAGCTGAGGTGGTCGCTTCAAGAGAATAAACCAAAATTCCCTATTGTAACCCTTTTGAAACTTTTTCACATCCAAAAAAAGCTTGATGGAGCTTCAGTCTGCCCTCCTGACTTCAGAGAAGGTGGCATGAGCAAAATGCAAACCATCAGAAACCACACTACTGCAGACAGAAAATGAGCTTTTGCCCCCCTGCTTGCTTTTCACTCGCTAGATAAAATTTACTGCAAACCTTGCTGTGACACATGGACTTTGCAGAAGGATTGGAAATGTACCTTAAATAATAACAAACCCACAAATCATAGAGGGGCCAGATAAGCTCTCTGTATCTCATTAAGCAGTGGATTTATGGATGGTGCTCCTTGCCCTGATACCCAGACCTTGCTGTTGCAGACAGTAGCATTACCGAGCAGACCCTCAACAGGGGATGGGATGTTCCAGATATTTATTGGCCAGACTTGCAAGACCAAATCCACAGAGGCGTTTCTGTGTCTACCTTCTTGTTTAGGCACCTGATTTCTCACTCATTTCAATAGTAAATTAAGTTCTGAAACAGGAGCTGAACATTGATGTCTGTAAATCTGGGGCCCACTGACTCCAGCAGAGCAGTGAGGGGCTTTATGGTGGAGCTAATGAGCTGGCCAGAGACCAGCCACCACACTGTATCTCTGGGTGTCTTTATGGCCACCATCCTGCATTTAATTTCCCTCTCTGCTCCAGTGCTGAAGAGATACTGCTGGAGAGGATACAGCAAAAGTCTATGAAGATGATGAGGGGAGGGGAACATCTCCCTGATGAAGAAAGGCTGAGGAACTTGGGTCTTTTTAGTCTGGAGAAGAGAAGACTGAGGGGGGATTTGATCAACACCTATAAATATTTAAAGGGTGGGTGTCAGGAGGATGGAGCCAGTCTTTTTTCATTGGTGCCCAGAGACAGGACAAGAGGCAACGGGCACAAACTTGAACTTCTTCACTTTGAGGATGTCAGAGCCCTGGAAGAGGCTGCCCAGAGAGGTAGTGCAGTCTCCTTCTCTGGAGACATTCCAAACCCTACCTGGATATGTTCCTTTGCTACCTGCTCTGGGTGGACCTGCTTTGGCAGGGGGTTGGCCTAGATGATCTCCAGAGGTCCCTTCAAACCCCATATCATTCTGTAATAAGCACAGAACAGATCTCCAGGCAGGTATGAGCAGAGCAGTTGGGTGCTGGTAGAGGATACCACTGCAGACTCTGCTCCCCTCCTGTCCTTCTGTTTCTCCAGCAACGTCATGTGGTCCATGTGTTCTTGTAGCCACTTGAAGACAGAGCTTGACTCTATTAATGCAGCATTGCAAGGCTGAGTATTCACTTCACAACGTGGTGCTCATGGTATTGGCTACCTACCTATGTGCATCTCCTTCCAGATTCAAGTGACCATGGTCCTGCAGAAATCCAGGTGTTGGTGAAGGTCTGAGCCTTCTGCTGTTCTACCTGAGCTGTACATCAGAGTAATCCCCTGGAAGACAAGGAGATTTTCCAACCTCACTCATCCCAGGGTCACACCTCTGTAATGGCCTTGGGTCAAGTTCTCAGCTCGACAAAATAGGCACTACCTTGACCTCAAAAGGACTCTCTGAGTGGCTCTCTGAGCAGCTGAGGGTTTGTGACCATGGCTGGTTTAAATTATATTCAGGTCTGGCAAAGATGCAGTGGTGTAAAACTGATGCAAAGAGAGAACTAAATGAAGTGATTTGAAGCAGGACTTCTGCTGAACAGTGTCCTCATCCACAGTGAAATAGCCTGCAATACAAAACTCAGTGTGTGTAAAAATGGCTTAAAGTCACTAATATCTGTAGAATGAAGCCTCTCTTTAGCCAGTTTTACCCAATATTGCAGCACTCAAGCCCTTGCGTGGCACAACCAAATACCACATTTTTCACCCTTCTTTCCGTGGTATAGCTCAGGATATGTCCCTCTTCTGTGAAGAAGGAGATAAGGGGACCCTGAAAAGCAATACTAGCTGCAGAAAGAATGTGTTTGGGAGAGTTATTACTCAAAGCAAGGATTTGGACTCAATGATCCTTTTGAGTCCCTTCCAACTTGAGATATTCTATGTTTCTATGAATCTATAACACCTAAAGAAAACATGGCATGAAGTGAAGAACCTGCTATGGTTTCTACAACCAGGCCAAGTAGGTGAAGTATCTTATTCCTTCCCCAGCCATGATGGAGCAAATGTACTGAATTTACAACCATCCCCACCCAGCCTTGTGTTCATGACTGTGGAGAGCCACGTGTGCGCTGTGCGTCGGATCAGAAGTATTTTGCTTCAGGCAGACCTCCATGGAGAGAAGCATGAGTTCCCTGAGCTGGAAAGGAGGTGTAAATCTGCAGATTTATGGGTGGGGAATTTTGCTTGGAAGAGAAGCAATGGAAGGAATGCCAGGGAGGTGGGGAGCTGGGTACCACTAGGGAGGCATACCAAAATCCATTGTTTTGGGGGTCAGTGTGGAAGACTTTTCCCATGTGCTTCTGAGAACGCTGGTTTAAATGGATGATTGCTGAGTTGAGATTTTAAGCAGAGGACAGCCACAGGCTCTACCTTGTTTTCTGGACTTCTGGGAGACCATGCAGGGGTGTGCAGAAGCCAGCTGTATCCATCTCCAGAGGGAATTAGGAGGGAAGCTCCCCTTGCTTCCTACACACTGATGTTGCAGGTGATATGAAAAGACACCATAAAAAGCAGAATTTTAATGGGGTCAAGTGAAGAAATCTCAACAAAGTACCAGCATTCTAGGGTCTGGCTGGGACTTACCATCATCACCAGCCCTTTGGGGGGGTCACACATAGGACACCTCCATCCCTCTCTCAGCTCTGATGCTGAGTGATTAGTCTTCGAGGCAGAGAGATAATTCAGTCCTCATGCCAGAGGAGGCCCTGTCTCGGTGAGCAGAGAGCTGCGCCAGTGATGACGATTACCTTTGAATCCTAGGCTATAATTTTTGGATACTGAGCTCAGAGCAGCTGACCTGTCATTCTGCAGCAAGACCTTGAGCCAGGGCCACGGAGGTCAGAGAAAATAAGAGAGCGAGAGAGCAGCAAACGGTTCATACTTTCAGTCCCTCAATCCTCGGGAGTAATAGCTATCTCAATCTTCAGCATGGAGGTTGATGATGAATGGTTTTATTACCAAAGATAATTTAAAACATGTGCAATGTTTACCATATTACCTGTTTGCCTCCTTGCCCTCAGCTATGGGAGTTCTGCTTTAAGGATACTTTCACCATTTACCTCCTGTGTTGGGATGAGTGAAGAAGTACAGCACGACAGAGGACTTTCCCCATCCCCTTTCCGAAAACCTCTCACTAATTTGGGGTATATTTGTCTCCCCTTAAATTGCTTTTTTTTTTCCCCTCTTTTGCTTCTTAAGAGACTGCCAGACACCTTAAAAGCATTTAAAAATACATGTCCTCCACTGTAATCCATTATCTAAAGTTCCCATGTGGGCTCCATCATCAGAGGCCGCCAGATTGATAGTGTGGTTTGAATGGGGCCCCCCCTGCATGGGATGGGTTAGAAACAGGATTAGTGCACAGAGCACATTCTCTGTGCCTACCCTTATTGGGAAAGGGGAATGGGCTGTGTCAGGTGAAGGGCATGAGCAAGATGCAAAGCAATGATCTAGTTAGATGAGATAACAGATGGCAAGATGGAGACTGAGAGGTGGAAAGTAAGGGGGAGCGTAGAGGTTCCTCCAAAAGAGCTGAAATGGCACTATCCTTGCTGATGGTTTTCAGCTGTTTGGGTGCATCTGGAGATTTCTGCTTTATTAAAAAGAGTTCATGTTCGAGATAGGCGCGGGCTGAAACCTGAACTCTCACACACCTTGGAGGGGTTTGGATTTAGACCTGGATGCAAACCACGTCTTGCAGGGGCTGGGAGCAGTGAAAGGTGTCGTGTCAAGAGGTAAATGGCGAGGAATCGTAAAGCCAAGTTGTGCTGTTCTTGTTACCACCAGTCAGCTAAATCAAGGGGTTTTTTTTCCCTTGCTGGGCTGATCAGCAGCATGTGTTTCTGGAGGAAATACACACGTCCAAGTGCAAAGTATGTGTTCTGTGCGTGGTCTCGCATTAAGCTCTTCAATGCTCGGTGTGCTGTGCCTCTAAAGTGACCCAGTAAAACAACTGTGGTCTTGTTCGGCAGTGACTCCCACAGAAACTGTTTCCTCTTGCCCAGAGGCATGTCATTCTGACAGCATCAAGTCATATTTTCCTAAAGCTGGTTGTCCTCATGGCTGCTAGGAAAACTTCAGAAGACCAACCAAAAGCAAGAAGCTAAATGAAAAGTTTATCAAATGAATTATATAGTAGAATCTTGCGGTTTCAGTGTCAAAGTCATTTTTTTAAGTGAGTAGGACAGATGGTTCTTCAGGCATTTGCAGAATCTGGAAATGGACAAATACACATTTAATGCAAGCAAATGTCTTTAATAATTTTTGGCCATATCCAGTATCTCTACCCTGACCCTAGAAAGACCTCTGGAAGTTTTGTGTAGGGTTCTTTCCACTATCCTCTAGAGGAGTCTCAGAAGTGTTTGACAATCATCTACCATGATTCTTTTCCAGATCATTTTTTACTCAATATCAGCCCCAAGGAACTTCACCAGTAGGTTGAGAATTGACCATCCCTTCCTAAATCCAGTTTTCTGTCTCTTACATGGCCTCATTCCTTAACAGGCTATCACTCTCCTATTATAAATGTATTATTTCCATAACAGTCTCTAGTCATGAACTTCATCAACTCTTAACTAAATTCTACCCTCTCGTTTTCAGTCACCCCCCGTCCCCTTTTTCAATAGCTTCTACCAAGAGCTCTATTAGACCTGGAATGACTTCTGAAGGGAAGTTGTGCCAGTTTGCTCCCTTGGGTCTTCTACCAACTATTTTAACTATTACTTCTCAAAGTTTGATTGCATCAGAGAATTCTCTGGCCTACAATTTGCAGAATATTTTAAGTAACCAGACACAGTATTAGCAAACCATCAAATTGCTGTTTTGGAGGCTGGCTCTTATAGGAGGGCTGCATAGTTTTGGTAGATACTTCCTTCAGGAGCCTTGGGTGATTATTGTCTGGTGCTAGACTTGTTCCTTCATAACATTTCAGTCCCAAGAAAAGGAGCAGACACATTTCTCATCCTGCCAATCTATGGTGTGGGTTCCCAAAGGCCTAACTGAAAGAGCAGAGAAGTGGCAGGGCTGTGTTGGGAGAGGAGTATAGCTCTCTGTTTCTAGTAGGAATGGGGACATTGTGTTTTACCCATGAAGTCACAGAAAAGCTTCTCATTCCAGACTGCATTAGTCAAACTCATGATGAAAAAGCCCAGCACATCCTCTGTGCAAAAGCTACCATCCCAGCCGAGGCATGGTGAAGATACCTTGTGGGCCATCTCCAGCATAATAGCAAACAGATGTAAGTCCACCAAGACCCACAGCCACTTGCCTTGGATCTGTTTTTCCAGCAGATGTGCTTGCTTTTAACATGTCTTCATTTACCTCTCTTTGGGTTTTGCCCATGCAGTGAAAAGTGGAAAAGGAAAACCCACCTAAGGCACTGAAGTAGGATGCAGAAGGATTTTGGTACGTCTTGCCTGAAGTACAGGGAAATTGTTAAGTTTATGCAGGTTCCCCATCAATGTTATGGCAGTGCTGTTTCCTTATAGCACACCCTCGTTAAAAACAATTAATGGCTGTACGTGAATAGCACAAGGAGGAGAGCATGAAGCAGGATGAAGATGGAAGACAAAGAGCTAAACAAAGTTTTGTCTCTTTCTCCTGAGTTTCCATCTCACAAGAGGTAATGAGAGATGACAACATCAGTAGTTTCTGCAGTCCATTCTCTCAGCATTTTCACTTAAACCCAAAGGAGAGGTTTCTCATTCCCAGTATTCTCCAATACATGTTTTATAGCCCCCATGGGAGACTGGTGGCTTTAGTGCTGAGATGTGTGACAGCCATGTGGCAAAAATCAGTAGTTTATCTCACTGGACATGTGCTGGGCCCAGATGGGGTCAGGTTGCTGCAGTCAGTTCTCAGCTTTGGAGCTTCTGATGTCCTTCCAGGTCTTCCTAAGGTCCTGAGTTCAGGGAGGTCTCTGATTTGAGAGCTCATCTGCAGGGGCAGGGTGGGGGATTAGATAGGCTGCCTCGTTAGCAAGCAAGCTGAGGCTGTTTGCAGTGAATTTGCTCCATAATCCTCTCTCGAGGTCCTGCATGCAACCAAACACATTTGGCTACCCCTAGTGGTTCATTAATAGAGTTTGTAATGAAACACTTGGAAGAAAGCAATAAAGTACGATCCCATAAAGAGAAATATTGCAAAGAAAGAGAAAGGGATTCAACCCCGAATGCAAGCTGTCAATTGTACCTTTGAAGGTGATGAGGCATGCAAACACAGCCCTAGGCACTGGGTTATGGCTCCTCTTACTTTCTTTATAGTGAAGCAGTGATTGGAAGCGGAGAGAAAGGGCCCCTCGTGCACAGCGCATAGACGTAGTGAGAGACAATCTCTAAATGGGAAAGACATACCAACAGGGAGGGGATGAAAAAGGAGGAAGAGATTTTCTTGCTCTCCTCTTTTGTTTCTGCCTTAGATCAAGCAATAAGCTGAGATCTCCAGAGTCCAGTTCGGTGATGAACTCAATCTCACGGTCTCTCCTTGTTGGTAGAAGTCTAGAGAGAGAGAGGTGCAATTGCATTCCCTCATTGCCTCCAAAGAGCGACCAACTGATCTGCAGACTGGCTTTCCAACCAGAGCCCAAGTCATTTCCATTTCAGGGTATTTCCAACCTCTCCAACACATTCACAGCCCTCAGGAGCCACTGGAACCCTTGCCGTGCATGAGGGACAAGTGATGTCAGGATGTAGCAAGGCCAGACAAGAAAAAAGAACTTTTGGAGGGTTATGGAGTGTATTTTTCCCCATGGAGCCATTAAAGCACACGGATGCTCAGACAACATCTGGGTAGACAGGCAATTCTGCTTGGAGGAAATGTTTCATGAGGTGGGTCTGTGCAAGGCATAAAATAAGACTGTATCAGTGTTTGGGGTGGCTGTTTTTCCACTTAGATTATGACCATGATCCTAGGAGCAAATCTAGGAAATCCAAAGTGGAGACTACTGGAAAAAGGAAAAAGTCATAGAGAAGTCACACACCTGGCACTAAATTATACCCCTGACCCCCACCAAACCCTGCTTAGCAGCTTGATGTTTTTTGCCCTGATGTTGAAATGGTTAAAAAATAACGATAAATACAAGCTGCTGCACTGCCAGCTGTAGTAAGCAATGGCTGTCACATGCTCACCCCTGATCTGGATGGATGCACAACCCACAAAAGTTAACTGTACTCCAAAATCACCAATAGACCACAGAAAATGTCATGCATGAAAGAGTTGTGGCAGAGGTCAAAAATCTGGAGAAACAATAGATCAGACCACTGCCAAATTACACCAAATTTATCATAGGAATGAAAGATGTAAGAGTCTGAATGAAAAGGCTCAGAAGACTTACCAACTGTCAGGTTTTTCTCTTGCCTGTGCAGACTTTATTATTGCCCCCCAGCATGTAAAATTTGGAAGGAAGGGTTTTTCTGAAACTTGAATAGCAGATGAAAAATCTGATGAAAGTGCTGCAAACACAAAGGATGTTACCTTGAGTGCTGTATCAAGGGCCAGGTTATCTAACAGACAGCATATAAACTGGATTTGTCCCGGGTGATGCTAAACAGCAAGGAGAAGCACATAGGATTACATTCACTGGAGACTTCTCTTTATTGTCAGTGGAAAAAAAAGAGGTATTTCCAGAAGAAGCGGGCTAAAATGTCCTCTGAAGTTGTCTCCATTGGTTACAACTAGTCAAGGCTGCTCCTCAGTTGGCTATCTGAGGTTGGGTAAAATGAAGTCTAAAGTCCATATCTGCATATGAAGAGGTTAGAGGAGGAATGGAGGTAGAGCAGGGGAGATGGAGGTGGGCACTGGGAAGCTGGAGGAAATGGAGGTCCTAAGCGGAAAGATAGGGTAGAAGTCAAAAGCAAGAAGAATGAGAAGGAGAGAAGTAAAAGGGTTGACTAGTGAAGGAGGCAGGAGACAAAGGTCCTTTAGTGAACTGTTGGATAAAGAGGAGAACAATGCTTCACACCCATTGCCATTATCCAAACCAGTTGTCAAAACTCATGCTACCACAAGAGCTCTACCAGGAGCTGTGAGTGCAGCTCCCACCTAAATGAAAGTGCTGAACAGATATAAAGTTCATCAGGTATCAACAGGATGCACAAAAAGCCATGGAAAAAGGGACAGAGAGAGACTACTAGATGGAAATACAGAGATGAGCTAGTCACATGGGATAGACAGATCAGACAGAAACGCAGCTGAATCGCAACACCAAGATTTTTGGGAACAGATGCACTCTCAAGAACAAAGCAGAAATCTAGAGGTACCTCATTCTGGCCAAATATGATCAAGGATTTCTGAGGTCTGCTGAGCAGATGTTATACAGGCAAGGAAATGCTGGCCAAGCAACAGACACAATGAAAATATACAGCATCCCCAGTAGATTTTGGAACAAACTAGGAAAGGACCTTTTCATCGCAAACCACACAAACTACCTCATCATTGCAGACAAGTGTTCAGGCTGAGGGGAGGCAGATGAGCTGCCAGACGAAATGCAATAAAGCAAAGAGGCATTTCAGCAGGCACCTTGTTTGACTTGCAGTAACTTTGCATGATTTACCCAGGAAGAGAAATCCTGTCCCAGCATGTTGCCCTCTGACCGTGACCAAACAGCAAAGCTGAACCAGCAGTTCTATTTGTGAAGGTTGTACTGAAGGAAGCAAAGACAGTGCCTGGTGAGTCATTCTCTAGGGAAGAAATGCTCTCATTGAAGACCAGCATGATGCTCCGATTCAAAGCACCAAAGTCCAAATACTTGCACAGCATGAAAGGACCAAGAGGAGTGGAAAAAAATACAAGATGAGAAGGAAGACAGCCAAGGACCAGAGCTTACCTTTCTCACAAGCTGGAGACCTTGTGGAACACCTTTTTGGGGTCTTTTCCAGGACCAGACTATTTTCTTGGAACAAAATGTGAACATAGTGCTCCATATGCTGAGAAGTAAAGGGCGTATAAGAGAAAGGAATTCTTTGAAGCCACAAGTATATTTGCCCGTTGCACGTACGAGCTACAGATGCAGATGTAAGAGATTACAGATCCACTGAGACTTGACTGGAGGGACACAGGAGGAACATGGGCCATGAGCTAGCAGTAGATACAGAAATATATGCAAAATATCACATACCCCCAGAAGAAATACATTCTGGAGAGTTTCCTGTTCTAAAAACAAAGGTCAGCCCCAGTTCACTGCAAGACATACATGAGAGTTTGAAAATAGTCAAGGTCTATGCATCAAGGAGTGAGATCTCTGGTTCAGCCCACTGCTAGACCTTGTCTCTGGGTTTTCTTACTCTGTGGGCCAACTATGGGCCCTACATTACCTATACATTCCACAGCTAAGCTATAGACTAAGGTGAGATGGAGAAATCTCTCTGAACTCCACATTTAGTCTTTTAATTCTTAAAAAAAAATACATTTTTTGACAACCTTCCTTTAAAAGGTGTTGCTATGAAATGGTGTTAAACAATGCATATCATAAATAGAGATATTAAAGGGAGCATGGTGGAATGTGAAATATGGGAAGAGATTTATTACTCTTACCTATTTGTAATTTCAATTTTCCTCTTAAAAAAAAAAACAAAAAAAAAAAAGAAAAGAAAAGGGAAAAAAAAAACCCCAAGCTCATGGAAAGTAAAGGGGACTTTACTAAAGATAGCATCTGCCCAGGGGAAAGTAACATGATAACATACTTATACTTAAAGCAGTTTCGGGAACAGAGGGACCCCTAATTGTGGGAAATGGCCTATAGGGGAGGACTGCAATGGGAAAGGAAGGGATCAGGTCTGAGTATTGAAAATCCCTGGTTATGATTGAACTCTGGCACTTTTGGTGCGGCAGATTTGCTGGAGGGTAAATGAATAGGGTTACAGCACAAAAGCAGAAGGGCTGGGAATAATTTCTTGCTGGTGTTTTAAGTTTGAGGAGACTCGACAGATTCCTTTCCTGAGTTTTCTTACACCAAGCACAGGTTTTTGAAGGTAGAAAAATAGTCCAACTCTCTGTCTGGCTTTTGTTACCAGAAAATACATTTGTTTGCCTGAACTGTCACTCACAGTCTTTATATCTAAACATATTTCCATATTCAGTTGGAGGATAGGGTATGCCAGGAAAACGATCATCTAGAAGCTTGCATGGCATTGAAAAAAAGATCTCTTTCCCTTCTAATCTGTCAGACTGATGGGCCAGAAAATGTCCCAAATCCATCAGGCCTGGCTGTGTATGTTAAGTAGTAATGGAACATGAACCCCATTTGGGGCTCACCTGTTGGGAAATTCAGATGAAAGTTTCCCTTCAGGACACCTCATTTTCACAAACACCAAAACCTGGCGTGGTGAGGAGACCTGAAGAAACTCCCGCTGTTACTCGGCATGAGGATTGCACAGCTGGGATGGGCTCCATTAATAAACACCTTGTTCAGAAAGTTCTCCACTGTAGGACTGTGTATATTCTACCAGGAGGTCGCAATCATTATGATTTCTCACATTCATTTGAGATATTTTGATTTTCACAAGGGGGAAAGTGGAGGTTTTGACCTCTGAAACTTGAGGCACCCTAAACCAGCAGCATTTTTATTCCTAAAATTTGTCCCTATCTGTCTCATTCAACTAAATCCATGTAATTAAACAAGGCTGCGCCTAAAACCAGTCTTCTGAAAATGAACTTCTTGTTTCAGACAGGCAAGATATGGCTGAGGGCAGCAAGTATGGGTGAAGCCCTGGTCATACAGCAAATAACTGCAAAACCTGGTTTGACTTTAGTGGAACAAGGACTGAAATGGTTTCTTGCCTTCTTCTCATTCACTAATTTTGGGGTAAAACCATGTCCCTAAGTTGTCCTCCTTGGTTTTGTCTAGCTAGACTTTGTATAGCAAGGTTTCCAGCGATGCTTCTGGGCGTTCCTAATGCTTGCCAAGTGGAAGGGACTGTTCTTGCCAGCCCTGTGCATCTAAGAGTCCCCAAAACATTACAAATGACAACCACATGTAACATTTCAACACTTATTTTGGGCAGGCCTATAGAGTGTAATATTTTCAAACATCTTCTGGCACAAAGGATCCATTGAGTTTTGTTTTTTCTAAAACTGGTGAGCTTTAGCATATGAATTACATGTTTTCCAAAGCCAGAGGGTCACTCTAAGAGGACATGAGAAATGCACAAATACCAAACCTTGACTTACACACCACACAAACACCGGCAGAAATTAAGTGACTCCTTTGTGGTCTGTTTTTGCCTCTGTTGATATTTAAGACAATACCTCTTTGTATTGTCTCTATTTGTATGGGAGCTCTTCGCTGGGAGAAGTTGGCTGTGGCCACCTGCAGAGCTCTGCCATCCCAGCTGACATAAAGCAGGGAAGTTGCATTGCTGCCTGTGGAGCTAAACCCTGGAGATACGTACAGCCATGTCTGATCCTGGAGCTACACTCTGGTCTGGTTCTGTTTGAGCAGTTTGTTCTGTCACCTTTGGTCAATTTTATTCCAGCCTATAGCTATAAAAAGCCTATTTCATAGCAGGTACTTACTATAAGCCTCCTTAAAACTTTTAATTTTAAAACACGTAGCTAGAAGCTGTCTGAAATGCAGTCATTGCAAAGCAAGTTCAGCACTTGTCTATAGTCTGGACAAAGCATCACTGAAAAAAAACAAAAAAGAGGGTTTCTTCCATCTCCCCAGCGCTCTCCTTCTGCATCTAGGATGGTGTGAGGACCAGCCTGGTGATCCAAAGACCCAGGTTCAGCATCCCACCCTGTTACTCACTTAAAGGCCAAAGTACTTCATCTCAGTTCCCTTCCTAGGACAAGAGAAGCAAAAGCAAGGGCTGATGTCACAAAGCATCAGTATCAGCAGAGGTGGGATCACAAAGGTTCCGAGAACACATGGCTCCAGTGCCCACTAGTTTACAGTGAAAAATTTGCACCTCTGTGAGTATTGGTAGAATTGCTCTCCCTCATTTCTTGTTAGCCCTTTTGCCTCCAGATAAAGGACCTAAAGCACCAGGTAAGGGTGTTAGCGATTCATCTCCCCTAGAGTTAGTCCCTTGAAGAGTAGGACCTTGTGACAGTCCAGTGCATATCCAAATCTTGGTTCATCCCCCCAGCCTTCATGTCCCAAACATCCTACCTCGTCCTGTCAGGATGGAGAGAGGGTGTCTGCCTCTCTCCTCTGTCTCTGGAAGCTTTTGGGATCTACACAGTCAACAGACCCAGTCCATGGGCTCACCTGAGAGGCTGGATGAGTGTTAAGGTTACTCCTTGGATGGTTTTGGTAACATTGCTTGAACACTGGCCACGGACTATTCACCAGGCACAGTTTGGGGGAAGAAAAGGAATTTCAACTGTGTGGATGTGAGTCATGATCTGAGATCAAACATGACCTGTTTTTCTTACCCGTTCAGATGTAGCTGAGATGGCTAGTGTTGGCCAGAGATTGAGCTCAGAGATTTGGAGAGATGTATACAGACCCTAGTGGCCAACTGGGCTGCTTGGGGAGAGATGAAAATGCATCTTAAGCACTCTCAGTCACTACCCAAATCAGAGAAGAAGGACTTGTATCGGAATGTTGGTGCCTTTCTTGGAGGGGATGGCCAGGCATCACCATGCTGAAGACATCTTGGCTGGTTTTGAAGCTGAGACAGGGATTAAACCAGAGTCTGCACTTAAAGCTGAACTTTAAATTCCACCCTGTCATTTGCTCCCAGTCTCTTTGTTGTTCATTGCTTTGACCTGAAGATTTTCCTGCCCTTATTTGAAAGAAAAAAAAAAAAAGCTGCATTGTGGAAAAATGAAGGTGGGTGAGAACAGCCCCCTCCCCTCAACTAGTGCAAGGCCGATGTTGCTGCATCTGCTGACATGACTCTCTTCACTTGAATGTTCACATGGGGCTCTGCCATCCCTCTCCCTTCATTTCCAAAAAAGTCCTTGCTTG
>BJBW01013302.1:18759-41759 GCA_004320125.1 Scolopax mira | reverse complement strand
ATTCTCAGCCTATGCTTAAAGTTGACAAGTGATACAAGCTATATTCAGGCATATATATTAAGTGGGGAATAATTAGAGTGACGTCAGCGCGAACCACGTGAGCTTGTTAAATATGTCTTCCAGCAATTTTATGTGTATTGATCATGGCCTGAATGAAGATGCTGTTGCAGAACTACTGAGTCCAGCCCTGGAGAACTGGCCGCTGCCCGGCGTGATAATAAAGTCATTTAAATCACATTTTTTGATAGGAGAGAAATGAGTTAACTATATATGTCACGTATACCAATACATACATACATGTATACCAATACATACATATATATCTCATCTCTATCTATCTTGCACTACAGATAGGAGAGAGCCAGATTTGAGGTCCTTTGATCTGTCTTGCAAAAAGTTAGTCTTTGTAGTGGCCACTGAGATTGGCAAGACAGTGTTTTGAGTTTTATTTTGTGTTATTTAAGGACAAAGCCAAGAGAAGACCTGGCTGCCCAAGTGAAAAAGGCTTGATCCTACTGGACTCCTCCTCCTTGAATCTTCGTATCCGATAGAATATAAGGCACTGTGAGGTTGCTGATGTATTCAGGAAGCTGAATCCTGAGCACTGAGGGAGATAAATGATGTATTTGCAGTCTCTAATACGTACTTGAGCTAATTCTTATGCTCCTAACCCGAGTGTTTAAATATTCATGTAAAGCATTTTTTACAGTGAAGTTCTCTGTTGAAAAATTAAGCGGAAAGAGGGAATGAGAAATTAAAGTTTACAGAAGAGGCCTGTGTGCAAAGATCTCAGGGTTTGTTATTTCTGTGTGTATAGAGAGAATCGGTTCCAAATTGTGTTGTCTCATACTTGACAAAAAAACTTCAGATTTGGTTGCATTTTGCTCAAAATGGCTAGTTCTTGTCCTTTGCCTGTTGAAAGTTTGCCACGTTTTAATGAAGGTAAAACTTTTATCCAGGTTTCCTGCTTCCTCATTCTTGCAGACAGCTGAAGTTAAGGCTTGGAGAACTTGAGTTGACTGAGTTATAAGCGTGGGGAGAAGTTGGGGTGGAGGGAATTAGTTGCTTTACGTTACAATTTGGACATTTCATATTCAAAAATGACGATATATACCCGTGACATTTAATCCACAGAATAAACATGACGTATCCTATGGAAAATGAAGTTGCAGAGCACTTTATGGCTCGTGTGTTGGCATTGCTTCATTTAAAAATTACTCGCCGTTGCGCTGACGCACTTGTTAAACTGTGTGGGCGGCCGTAATAGTCCCGGACAGGAAACAAACTAAAACTCAGTAAAATAAAGCTTTCCTTGTTTCCGATTTTGTTAGCCAGGGCTGACACAACACAGGGACTGGTGTCAGTCATGCTCACTGGAACGTGCCACGAGATATTTTAATAAGCTCGGCCACCCTAATCACTGCTTTTGTCTCGTCAGAGAACGTCTCACCTTAATGTAAGGGCTTAGTTATTCCCTGCCAGCCTGGTGGTGCTGCATTGGCTTCGAGGTAAAAATACACGTGACTCCCTAAACATTGAATTATTCCCATCCCTTGTTGATTAAACTAAACGTCTCCAGGCACCTTTTCTTTCTCTTGCTGGGACAGGTCCAAATCTGAGAATTTCTACAGTAGCTCAACCAAGATCCCTGCTTTGCGGGGGGAAATGTGCTGGAGTCCATATGAAAACCTTTTTGAAAAGGGAAAGAAAATGAAAGTGGAAGTCCAGAGACTTGGAATGCTGCCATGTAACTATATTTAGTAAAGGGATTTCCTAGCTTTATGGGTACGGTAGAGTTAAATAATTCTTGTGGCTGTGAGAGCCACCAGTTGGTTATGAATGAGTGCCAGTGAAAGGAAATACATATGACAGCTGTTTTTCTGTTTATTAAACTAGATATCTTTCATGAGTCTTGAAATAGAATGACCCAGAAATTATATATTCAATAACAAACCTGTTATGTAGTAACCTATTCAGGCAGAAGAAGGCTCATCATTCTATTTTTAAACTAGTTCTAGGCTTACATAGGAAGTGTGAAGCAATGAGGCTGGTCATGCTGGAGACCATGGCCCTGTCATAAATGTTCATCCTGATGGGTCCAGTGATGGTAGAACTTGGAAGGCTGTGTGCAGAGGAACATTTCATTCCCCTGAGCGGCGCAATTAATACGTAGAACAAGAAGATAGATTTTTTTTTTTTTTTTTGTATTTAGCCACAAGCTCAATTACAAAAGCAATGGGTAGCTGGACAAAGGCAGTTCCCTGTTGATTATCTTGATTATTTTGTGTTTTTATTTTCATGTGCAATAGAAGTTTCACTACTCCCTGATAAAAAAATGCTTGGGCAGAAACGGTTAAAGTGACAGAAATTAATAAACCCCAATTGCAGCTTACGTAGTGCAGTTTGGAATCTGGTCCAGCGTATTTGATGTGGAGATGTAAATTTTGAGCAGTTGAAGAGCAGCATATGTATAAAGTTAGTGGCACTGTCCAGACAATTCTCAGTTTAATTGTGCATCTGAGAAGACCAGTTTTCCTCTCTTGATTTCCATCCTGCTGTGTAGATCGTATCAGGAAGTAATTTAAAGTGCATTAATAAAATGTACACTCAGTTGTGTGATGCAGAAGCATGCATATGGTTGTCATCAAATGGTAGCACAGACCAGGGCTTCAAAAAGTTTGGAATTTGCTGCAGCTCCTGTTGTGACAGGTCTGGATTTTCCTTTTTTGGGGGGATATATTGTAACATGCTGTTGAGGGACTGAAGTGCCATTTGCTCTGCTTTGCTCTTTGTGCATCTTTACTTACAAATGTGTTGAATTGTAATCCAGTTTTTATCTACTAATGTTTTGTAGCATCATTTCTGTAAGTGTTGTCATTTGAGGCTTAACAATTAGGCTGAGTTTTCTGCACAGTTACTGCAATTACCGTCTGTGTGCCATGCCTCTAATGAAGAAACAATTCAGTTTATAAAATGGATTTTTTTGAATACTTCATGAATGCTTGGGTATTAAAAGTACCGAGGTTGTTGCTTATAGCAACAGGATTACAGAATCACAGCAGGTCCACCCAGAGCAGGTTGCACAGGAACTTGTCCAGGAGGGTTTTCAATGTCTCCAGAGATGGAGACACCACCACCACCTCCCAGGGCAGCCTCTGCCAGTTCTCTGGAAGTGAAGAAGTGAAAAGTGAAGAAGTTCCTCCTCATGTTTAGATGGAACTTCTCATCCTCAAGTTTGTGCCTATTTCTTCTTATCCTGTCACTGGGCACCACTGAAAAAAAAGACTGGTCCCATCCTCTTGACACCTATCCTTTTAAATATTTATAGGTGTTGATCAGTTCCCACCTCAGCCTTCTCTTCTCCAGACTAAAAAGACCCAACTCCCTCAGCCTTTCCTCAACAGGGAGATGTTCCAGTCCCCTGATCATCTTTGTATTCCTCTGCTGGACCCTCTCTAGCAGTTCCCTACCCTTCTTGAACTGGGCAGCGCAGAACTGGTCCCAGTGCTCCAGCTGTGGCCTCCCCAGGGCAGAGCAGAGGGACAGGATGACCTCCCTTGACTGTCTTGTTACACTCTTTTTGATGCACCCCAGGATGCCACTGGCCAACTTGGCCACAAGGACACGTTGCTGGCTCATGGTTATCCTGTTGTCCACCAGGACTCCCAGGTCTTTCCCGGGATGGGAATGTGTCAAATATCTTGGTATGTGTATTTGTCTGAAACCTCATAGACTTATCTCTCCAGGTTTAATAAATCACTTGACATTACGTATGCTGTTCTCTATAGCTTTGCACGATGCGATTAGTCTGTCACATCTAAAGTCCTGGTAGCAGTCCAAAAATAGCCATGCAGCCAGCTGTTTGCAGCTCTTGAAGAAGTGTATTTTTTGACATCAATGACATTTGTAGTCTGTACCCACAGTGGCAGGACTGTGTGGTGTGTGTGTCTATACATAAAGCCAAAAAGTATATCTACGTGTGTGTATGTATTAAAAAAAGTACTAAAATGCAGACATGGGTACAGGTATTGAGCCATAGGCTTTAAAACAAAGCTGTCTTTTGGTTCAGTCAGCAGATAAATTCACAAAAGGGTTGTCTTTAGCTTTTGTGCTTCTGTTTTCTGCAACGTCTGCCTGACCCGGCAGGTGATGGGATGTGTGGAAGCAGAAGGAGGGCTGCAGAGGGCCTTCCCTGGCTCTAGATTTAAGAAATCAGTGCTAGCCATGGAGTAGTAATTGCCGTGCCTCGCTCCCTTCTGAGGATGTTTGCCAAGAGAAAAGATTTAACTGCAGTCCTGATTTTCTCTCACTTAATTTAGGTTAGGAATTGCATAATGAAGGATGAAGTTTGTGCCAAACTTCTGCAAATCTCGCGTGGTACTTGAGAAAGTGTGTCTTCATCACCCAAGCATTAGGTTTGTGGTTCCAGCAGGGTTAAGATTTGCAGTGGCTGATGCTGGTAGTGCTGGCTTCACTTTTTCACTTTTGGGAGAAATCCGCAGGGACGAAATGATGGTGTAGGAGGAGTTCTGTTGTGTACTGTCTGTTCTGCATGGGAATTTTGGCAGCAGGCTGTGCCATGTATCAAGTACTGCCTTGCTCGTTACAGGACCATCCTTTTGCTCATCCCTTTTTTTTTTTTTTTCTGCTTTAGAAAATCTTGTTTTCCATTTAGAACTTGGTTTTCTTTTTTTCTGAAGTTTGAGAAATACTTTTAGACAAAGGCAGGGCTTACTGCTAGTTCAACTAACCGTGGTTTCTGATGTTGTGGATGGTGTTATTCACAAAATAGAAATTTTTCTTCCCCCCCCCAAAAAAAATCCCAACTTGGAAAAGCACCAAAGCCTTCTTCTGTTGTACCCTAGCAGTGCTGATATTGGTTTATTTGCTTCATTCTGAAAATTTCTGAGTTGTTGGAAACATTTTTGGCAGTAAATCTTCCTTGTTCTAGGAGGTACCTATTCAGTCTGTGTTATCATTTGCTTTCTGTACAAATATTTCTTTTAAGTTAAGCTTTTTGTAAATGTATTGAGAAGTAGCCGTTGATGTGTTTATCTAGAACGATGTCATTGCAGCTCCTAAACCCAGAATTAATTGCTTTATAAGGCTGTGACAGAAAGATTGAGTATTAAATGAATGGGAAAATGAGTTTTGCTTCTCACTTCACCACCTAGAAGATGCACTTCTAAGACAAGATTGTCCCACAGCCAGAGCTGTACGGGACAATCAGAGTGATGCTCATGATGCTTTCTGGGGAGATACTTGTCTCTACTCAGGAACCACGGAAAGCAGCCACATTCATGAAATATTCTATTTGATGAAAGTCTCAAAATACTGCATTGTGTCTGGTTTGACAGTGCTGCTTCTTGGAGGAAAGGGCCACCAGAAGTGCCTGCAGTGGGAGGTGTCCTACAAGGCCTTACTGGTTCTGCTTGTACTGTAGCCTTGATCTCAGGGTTCGTTAACAAAATCCAGCAGGATGAGTAGTTGTAATTGTGCACTTTGTTAGTTTCTCTGTTACGTCCTGCTTATTTCTGAGAAGTTAGGGAAGAGAATGAAACGCATTGTTTTCAGGTATAAAACTCAATGTATCCTACAAACCAGGATGTCTCCAGGGCTTCCTCCAAGACCTGTTTTGTAGGGGAAGTTTAAATAAACTTGGTTCTTGATCCCTGATGGATGGTGCAAGGGCTTCTCTGCGTAATGCTTTCCAAGTGGAACAGATCTCTTCCTCCAGCAGTGCTGGAGCTGGTAGCTGGGGCCTTAGTATAAATAATCTGACTCATCACGGGGGGGGGAAAGTCTGTAAGGGGGAGCACGTGTTCACAAGAGAGAATATTTTTGTAGCTTCTATGTGTGAAGCCCCTGTATTGTCAGTTAAGTGGCATGGTTTTATTTGGTATGGTTAATAAGCAGTTGGTTCCTACGTTAGCCACACATCAAATTTGGTCTGTGTTCAGTGGTTAAATAGTGTCAGCCCAGAGAGGAAAAGTAATTTGATGTTCTCTTAGTATGTGGAACATACTGTATTTATCTAATTGTGTATTCAGTTTAGGTTTCATTTCGGGCTGCAGTGGGTGTTTGAATCATCGCCCTCCGTAGTTTGATCCTATTTGCCAGATTTCAGGAAGTCTTGCATCCAACTTGAAGGAATGTACGTAAGCCCTGAATAGAAATGCTAGGAATAGGTAGTTGAACCAAATTTTTTCTTGGACAAACTGCTTTTAAAGTAATAGTCCTAAAAACCCTTTGCTTCATTCCAGGAACAAAGCATAAGATATAATAATGGGGAGAGATCATATTAACTTCCATTCTCTGGCTTTGTAAACTGAATTTTGGAAGGCTTTTCCCTTAGTATCTTTTGCAGCCTTGACTTTAATATTAAAATTCACTGTTCTCTCTTCTGCAGTATTTGATTCTGAAACTTGAAAGACCTGCCATAGTCCAGAGTATCACATTTGGCAAATACGAGAAAACGCATGTCTGCAATTTAAAGAAGTTTAAAGTCTTTGGTGGGATGAATGAAGAAAACATGACAGATCTCTTATCCAGGTAAGATGTGATTTCATCAGCTCTGGTTATTATAAAGGCTGGACCAAAATGCTCTTCCCCTTCACTCCCAAGCAGACCCATGGCTGACAGCTTAATAGGTCTGTGGTTGCGATCCTGCCATTAGCTGCCCTGGTGTTTGTGGTCAGGGCAGAGAGCAGCAATTCCAACACTCACTCCAGGAAGCCTTCCTTACTCTGCTGTAACCACAGAGGATTTATGGAGAGCGAGCTCTAGGATATTTGGAAGAGCTGAGAGCAGGGTGCAGTGTTGCTGGATGCAATTCCTTTCTTCTGTGCTCTTGAGGCACAAGAGAAATGATTCCCCAGCTGTGGGTAACTTCAAGTAGCGTTTGAAAGCCCAAATAACTTGCTGATGTCAATAACCACGTTGCAGCTGTAGAGGTCTTAACTAGTCAGCTGCTCTGTCTTTCTTCAAATGGGTAAATAAATTAAATAAGCAAATGGAAAACCCATATTTTCCTTTGTTTAGTTTGATTTGGTAGTTGACAGAGACTACAGAAGGAGCCTTTTGGCTGTTCAAACTATCCAGAGCTTCTGAGTAGTTGCTCATGTAAATTTCCAAGGGCCTTTTAAGGAGTTTTCCGTTTCATAAAGGGAAATGATATTTAAGTATCTAGGAGTACAAGAGAAATGAGTAGCAAGAAACTAGTTTATTTTTGGAGGCCTACAGAAGGAAAGTCCACCTCCAGGGAATGGATGGGTGTACATCATCTGTAGTCAAGCAGAATAGCCATGGAGAAATGTGGGAAGTTCTTTGATGTGGGTATCCTTCAAGCTACAACCCTTCTTACCCTTTTGCCCTCTTTAGACCACTCTTGCAATTTGACTTTATTGCTGCTAGAACAATGAGGGGAGAGGTCTTTGTAGCATATGGATGTCTAATATAATTTCACTTGTACTGAAATTTAATAAAAAAATCCTTATTTTGGGACCTGCACTTGTATCTTCAATAAAAATGGACTTAAGATTATCTTTGATAATTCTGAGAGTGGGTCTGCCTCCCTCTTGAAAGCGGTGGTGCAGGTGGATGGCTTCCTGAAGTTGCAGGGTTACGGGTGCAGAGCAGCAGCCTTCATCTGCTTTCAGGGCACCCCCACCCCCCCAAAACCACTGTCCAGTGCTGTCTCCCAGGGAGACAAGGTGGTGGATTTCAGCCCAGGCACTGGTCCAGCCTGTGCACTTGTGATTCACAGTAATATGAAACAAGCTTTGCATTTCAGGCATGACCTAGATCGCGTTTATTAGCTAGTCCTAAAATACAAGGTAAGATTTAGTAACCTTATTTATTTTTTCCCACAGTGGCTTAAAGAATGATTATAACAAAGAAACATTCACCTTGAAGCATAAAATTGATGAACAGATGTTCCCCTGTCGATTCATTAAGATAGGTAAATGCATTTTTTCAGCATTCTGAGTAGAAAATAATCTCTTCTTATACTTGTGCCAGTCTTGGCACTTGTGACTACATTGTACTCAGGCAAAGTATCCACAATAGCTGTTCCATTTCATGATCTTTTAGGCTGGTTAGATTGGAACACAGTGAAGTCCTGTTACTAAGAAATAATGGCTTCATAATTTACATCGTGGGGAGTGAAAGTGCAATGCAGTCATTTTCAGAAATACAGTTGTTGAGTCAAATAATTACCGGAGAAGCTGCTTACTGTCCTACTATAAATTGCTGTATAAAGCTTGAAAAAAAAATAAAATTAGGCTAAATACTGGTAAAAGTTTCAGCGTTGTCAACCCCAGAGTCTGAAAAAGGTTGAAGTCTTTTGTTCCCAAACACGCTCGCAGCACATAGAGCAACAGCAGAAGCTTTCCTTGTTCTCTTCCTGCAACTCTAATCATTAAGTCTCATCTCTGGCTAAAGATGACATCCCAGGGCAAAGAAAAATTACACCCTGGGATGTCTTGTTTCTCTGGTGAAGATTGCTAAAGGGGGTGCTGGCTAAAGCCAGTTACTGTGGCTTGTGATGGGAGGAGGTGAAGATCTCTCTTCCTTGCTTCACGCAGGTCAGAACAAGTGTCTTTCAGTGGCCGTCAGCGATACTGAATTTAGGGCCTTCCAGCTTTTTGTAGCTCAGTTAATATATCTTCCTACCTACTGAGAGAGTAAAAGAATGACTGTTTTTAAACTACCTGTTTAAGGTAGTTAAAAATAGAGCAAGGAGGTAGCTGATGAAAAATAAGATCCTGTTGACTAATTTAGATGAATTTAGGAGTGTTTTGAAGTGTTGGCTAATTCCTTTCCCAAGACTTGGATGATAGGGGCTGTGTAGGGGCTGTCTTTCAGTCTGTTGCTCTAGTATCTTCCAGTCAGCTTTCTGAATCTCCTCTCATGTTTGTCTGAGGAACTGAAAGTTTCAGGGGGACAATAAATAAAAAAACATGTGCCATAAATGGTGCTGTTTCCCTTTCTTAGAGAAGTAGAGAAATTGATTGTTCAGTATGTCAGGTTTGTTTTTTGGCTACTTCTTTTGGAAACATTTGCAACAGTTGTCTTTTGGAAATCTCAAGAGGAGCAGAGGAATAAATAAAGAGTTAAAAGCTGACTACCTCAGAAGAGTTATTTTTATTTTATTTTTTTAAATATATATTTATTGTTAAATGTATTCTGACGCTTCCTGCGTTGGGTTTTTGGGAAATCTTATTTTTTGGTGGCTAAAAACCAGCAAATAGTTGCTGGAGGGGCTACAGGAGTGAAAGGGAAGATTACTAGCCACTTATTTGGATACGTAAATTGTACTCTAGGAAAATATGTTCTGATGTTATGAAGCGTAGCAGTAAGTTGGAAGTCGTTAGGAAAATGATTAGTTTCTACTGGCAGGTTTTTTTCTTTGACATAACATGAGAAGTATTAATAGTTACATGGCTTGTTTTGTTGGGTTGGGTTCCTCATGTAGCAGTAAGCATTCTATGTTATATACATTAATATTAGATTTGTATTTAACTCTCTCTGCTCACTACTTATGGTTTGGGGTGAGTTCATTATTAGCTATATCTGTAGCCTGTGGTTTCTTGAAGCTATCTTCTATGAAGAAATTCCTATGCTGGGACAGAAATTAAAATGATCTTTTAGCCAAAACATAATAACCTCTAGTTGATGGCTAGCATCATTTTGTTTATGAAGTTGTGAGAGTGTGGGTTTTTTTTTATTTCTGTGAAACAACTGTAAAGTTACGAAATTCTGTTATTTTTCAGATTCGCAGCTTGATTATGTTTTTAGTTTGTTAAAATTTCCAAGCTGCTAGCCAAAGTAACTCAAAATTTGAAATACCGTGCTGTGTTCCTTGTCTTGCTGCCAGTAAACACGAGGCCAAAATCTGCCCTTTTGGACTCTCAGAGTCTGACAGGGCAGAAGTTGCTGTTATCAGTGAGGTTTGCGTATTTGGGGAAGGCATTGGTTCGGCAGCGATTTGCATCAGGCTTTTGCTATATAATTTTGCAGATAAGTGGAGTGACCTCTCCACCACTCTTAATAGCCCAGCAGGGAGGTTTGTATGGGAGGAGAGGGCAGGAGGAACGATGGCATGGGTAGATCTGTGAGAGGGATAAAGTATGTACTGCATTGCTCTGAGAGAGGGGAAACTGCGTCCTACGTTGCTTACATTTGAGAGGAAGTTTCAGACTTGTAGAAAGCAGAAGAAATAACTTTTCTCTCTTTTTTTTTTTTTATCAAGAGAAGACTTCCACCTCTTTCAGTTTAATTAGTTCAACTTCAGTTCCTTATCACTGAAATGCCCAGTTGTGCAGGCTTTTGACCTACTTGACAAGTAATTTTTACATTTCATTTAGCACCTTATTAAAGAACCTGGGAGGGGGAAGAAGATATTTATTCGGACAAAATATCAAAGAGTAGTCTTTTTTTTTTTAAGTCTGCGAGCCTTGTTTCTGGCTCTGTTTTTGTGGTTACTCCAAGCAGAGGTTTTTTTCTTTCTACTGTGTCCTTGAAAGCAGAAGGTGTTGCAGAGACTGATTGCCATGAAAGAGCTTGAAGAAATGCCGGGTGTAATTCTCCTACCAGTTTGTTGTTAACATGGGAGCTCCTAAATGGGCTTCAAGACTTTTAAGCTTTGGTGTAATAGGAATGAGCAATCCTTTCTTTAATGGATGTTTCCTGCATTTTTCCAAAAGGACACAGTTTTTGTGTGTACTGCCCATAGATGGGGGACACGGAAATTAGCTTGAGAGAAGTATTTGAAATTATTATGCTGTGTTTAATGCCTCTGCTACTGTCCTCTCCAGTACACAGAGTTGCAGTCCTTTGCTAGGCATAGCTTCCAACTACTGAGAAATATCCCCTAAAATCATCCTTGTGTGGGTGAACAACTGTTTAAGTGACCTAAATACCTTCCTCTCTTGTTGAAGGGATATTGATTTTTATTTTTTTTTAATTATTCTTTTCCCCTCTGCTGGGCACCTCTCACTGTGGAGTGACACTTCAGCTGGTCTGAACAGTTACATGTTTTTCTGGATGGATTGCTGTAGTACATGCAGCAAAAAAAGGCCATGCTGAGGTGTCTTTATGGTAAAAACTGGAGGGATTCTGTAGCTTTAGGCTTGAGATTCAGCACCCTTAATCATAGTGTTTTTCCACCTCGGAGATGAACATTTGGGGAAATAAGCAGCAGAGCAAAGAGAGGGTAGCATAAGGAGTGGCAACTGTGTGTCAGGCTGGGAAATACACTGATCTTTAGAGGGGATGTCCCTAAGCTGTTGCAGAGGCTCCAGGAGGTTTTTGTCCAGCTGCTGTGTGGAGTCTGAAGTGGGTGAAGGGAAGGACAGATGAAAACCAGCCATTGGGAGACAGGAGAAAAATTAATGGGGTCGCACTCAGGATGCTCAACTGCTACCTCCAAACTTTGTGCAAAAGTAAAATGGAGATTTGGGAGTCACGTTGACAAGTAATGTTTATTTTTATGTGGCCGTGTAATTCATTGCTACACTTAGTATCTCCTTCATCCAAGTCTAAGTTAAATTATGGCTGCTCAAAAAGGAGATTTAGGCTTTCTAAAGAGCTGAGAATACCTATGGAGGCCCCAGAAGGGCAGAGGAAAGGATGAGGTGTCTCCTTTGTGTAGCCTGAAAGCCGGGGAAGAGGGTCAAAAATGGGGAGGTGGTCCAGAAGGACACTTGCTCTTTCCAAAATGGAATAGAAATCACGTTACACTTTCAACCCTCCTGCTCTTTTGTTTCTTTTCCTACTCCTGTGGAGTAGTTGAAAAAGATTAGATTGAGTTTTCTCTGCCTGTGCAGCGCTGGGGAAGCATTTACTTTATATTCCCTGTACAACTTAACATCTGTGCTTTCTTTAAAGCAGATGATTGCACCATGAAAATCTTGATGTTAAAAATCACCATTTCTGGTGTTCTTTTTCCTTTTTTTTTTTTTTTTTAAAAACAAGATTGTTGAAAGCTGAGAGTTAACTTGAGGGGGGAGAGTGGTAGCAAGTCAATAGCTTTACATTTTTACTGGTAATAACTGCACAGGATTTTTATGCACATCCTGGTACATCTTTTGAGCTTTAGTTGGCTACCAAGATTGGAGACTTAATAGTTAAATTTTTCTGTGAGAAGCTGGTATAAGTTCTGAGAAGAACTTCTGGGGTAAAAAAAAAAAAAAAAGAGGTAGACAACTCTGCTGTTTTTCTGGAATGAGGTGGGAAGGTGATAATACTTGGGTTTAGTTTTTCACTCAGTAAACTCAACATTATGAAGCTGGCCTCAAGTTGACCATCAGGAAATGTATGGTCTCGGTCCATTTGAGGTGGTCTGTGGTTTGGTTCAGTGTTTCAGTGCAAGAAGCTGATGGATAGGCTTTGCCTTTGGTTCTTTAGAGCTGAGCAAATACCAGATTTAACTTCAATTTGTCTTGGTCTGTGTGTGTTCAGGTCTCAAGACAGATCAAAGGTGTTACCCTTACATGCAGTATTTTGTCGCTCTTCTGCCTTAATAGGTGAAGTACCCAGGATTAAATTTATCTGTACTACTTTATTTAAAAGTAGTAATTTTTTTATGGTATTAAGGTGCCATATTGGCAGTGCTCATCTTGCTCAGAGGATCAAATTGAGCAAGGAGGAAGTTTTGTGAGCTTTGTATATGCAGCGTGTATGCAATGTGGATAGAAGATGGGTGACTCATGGTTTTTCTATCCAGTTCACTTCTCTTCCATCTCCACAAACATGCACTTGCTTAAGAATGGTCCTGAAAGCATCTCACATTGTATGCTGAATGATGAAGTAGAAAAAAACTGTCTTGAACAGGATGATTTCAGAGCTGTAACATATGAAGCATCTACTTATGGATATTAAAATCATTTAAGAAACATGTATTCAGAGTCTCTTTGGATCTTTCCTAAAAAATTCTTCTCCTAGTAACAGTTCCCTGAAATTGTCATAAGCCTTTACCAACAGGTTCATAGAAACACTCTTTAAAATTTAAAGAATCATGCATTTGAACATATGTTTTGTGCCCAAACACATGCAGAAAAGAGTAGATCTAGTTTATTTGAAGTGTAAATACTTAAGAACCTTTAAGAGCGCAGGAACAACTTTAAGACAAATTTTGGGTTTTATTTCCGCAAGGAGTAGGTCAGAAAACCCTTAGTTCAACAAGTTAATCTCAGTGGTATTTTCTAGTGGTTTTAAAGAGAACAAGCAATTTCTCTGTGGTAGAAATAGTTTCTGTGGAAGGCAGGAAGGAGTGAACTTTATGCTGTTGCTGGTAACTACTCATTCATATCCCATATTGCCTTTTCCTGTTGATCAGTTACGGTCAAATAAAAAGGAAACAAAAGCATTTGTAACGAAACCACTTGATTTCACTGTTTGTTTTTTTTTTAAGGAGTCAGGGTTCACAGTTTTCTGTGGAACTGGAGTTGCTCTGAAAAGCAAACCCAAGTCTTAACCTGTAGATTAATTGATAGATCAGTGCAAGAACACAGATGTTATCACAGAGAGGAAGAGAAGCCTTAGGTGAGAGAGAATTGTGTGTATAAAACAATTTAATATTTTGTTTGTTCCAATACAGCAATAAAACTGTATTAGCCAAAAAGCTGCACAGATTTAAGCTTTAAAAAAAAAATAATTAGATAGTTTTTAAATTGGAAACTGACAGTTTTCCCTCCCTCCCTCCTCCACAACTTGCAGACGTTACTAATTTTATAGCATTTCAAATACCCAAGCTTCTTGTCTTCACCATTAGGGAAAATAATTGTCGCTGACAAATGCGGAAATAAATGTATTATGAGGAGCAAATACTGTCGCTGGTGTGCTCGTGGTTCCCATCCGTGTGAAAGCTTGTTGCCTCTTTGAGCTGTTTTAAATGATGGTATTTTTGCTTTTTTTGCTTCAAATCAAGCTTCTGCTTCATAACGATCTGCTGTGTTAATGTTGCTCGGCACACGTTGCTTTAAATGACTACTTTAATGTGATGTAGCTGGTAATTTTCCTGAGCTTGCTTAAAAGAACTAGAACTTATGTCAGATCAGAAATACTGAATTTTGTTTAATGGTCAGAAACATACTGTTGAAATAGTATTATTCATAACCTGATAAGACTAACGCAGTGGTTATTTGATGTTTATGCATCCTTTTTTCTCCTTGTCCTTTCTTCTCCAGTTCCACTCTTATCCTGGGGACCCAGCTTCAATTTTAGTATCTGGTATGTTGAACTTAATGGCATTGATGATCCAGATGTGGTCCAGCCATGCCTCAACTGGTACAGCAAGGTAGGCCTGCATTTTAGGTGCCTGTCTCTTTGAAGATTTGTGCTCTCAGAATCTTGTGAAACTTCTCTTACTGGAATTATGTGACCTTTTCATTCCTTGAATATCAGCTATTAAAACAACAAACATGCATAGTTAAAACTCAAACCACATGGCTGACTGACTCAAAGTGAATCTTTTTGACTTTAATCTGCTTGTTCTCTTTAAAAAAAAAACAAAACCCAAACCAAAATAATAATAATAAAAAAAAAACCAAAAACCCAATCAAAACAAAAAAAAAAACCCACAACCCAACAAAACATACCCCCAAAGCACCACCAGCAAAAACCCCCCCCCAAAACCCGAACCCTGGACAAACATAAAAGAAAGGAACGTTGAGTCAAAGGGGACAATATTAGTAAAATAGTATTTGTATTGGAAGGGAAATGAATCTTAACAAAACCAGATTCCCATCTGGTCCCAGATGCCATTTCTTTTACCATGCCATTCCTCTCTAGAGCTATATGTGAGCCTAGAGCCTTTTGGGTTACATATGTAGCTTTTGTTACAGGGTGTAAAAATGAGCTTGTTTTAAATAGAATCTACAGTGGTGTCTTTTCTGTTGCAGCTCCTTGCACTTCTGATGTTTCCCTCTTACTCTCTTTTTACTGAGTGCTCTGGAACTGAGGGGAGCTGATGCCACTGGACTATGAGATGAGATAATTTATGGCATTTGTCACTTTATGATAGGCAGAAAGTTCAAAGGGTTCTAAACGTTATTTGTATAAACTTTGTTTAATTGAGTACAACAGATGCCTCTCCTGTGGGAGAGGAGTGCACTTTGACAACCAGAATTCATTTTGTGGCTGGTTTTTATGCATAGATCTTCTGGAACAATTTATGAAATTCATATTGTGTTGCAGAGAAGACGTCCTTCCCAGCTGAGTAAGACTGGGTAGTGGAGCAGCATATCTCTGCTTCCAGAAGGAGAAACTTTAAAGGGGAAAAAGGTTTGTGAGTGGCAGAACCACCAGCTGGCTCTCCAAACAATTTATGGTTCTGCCAGAATGGCAAAGGACCCTTGTGGCCATGCTGTTTGGCTCATCCCTCTTTATACCAACATCACAAGCTGCTTCACTTGTGGAGGATTTCAAACCAGCACTAACAGTTAGAGTGGAAGTTTTCTGTAGCCTCTTTAAGATCAAAGTGGTAATTGTGGTCATTAGTGTGATTGCTGATGTCCAGTCCTGAAAAGTCCAGTCGACAGAGGCTGCGGATGGATTTCTGTGCTCCCTTCTGCTGCCACTGGCATTTTTTTGACCAATTGCTGCGAGCAGAATGCTGATTTCTTTTTTTTATTATTATTATTGGTCAGGAGCCATCTGATGATGATGTCAGCATCTGTTTTGTTCAGTCTTATCCCATGGAATGGACACTTTTCATGGTCAGCATGTATGTAGTGACAGCTTCTTCAAGGGGTGCCAGTATTGTTTTTCTAAAGCTTAAAGCCCTAAAGCGGCAAAGCGGAGACTTAGTCACAATTGTTTGGGCTCTGCTAGGATCAGTTGCCAAGTTTTTGGTGATGAGTGAATGTCTCACTGATGTTCTCTTCTCTCACGGTCCTGAGAGACCGCTGTTGCTGGATCCACATAGGAGGATCCGAACATGTTGACCCATATTTTGGGGGGAGGCAGAAAGGTTGACCTGTTTCTTCTAGTTCTTTGAGATGGTGCGAATATTTTCCATGTGTCTTCTTGGAAGGCTTTGAAATCTAATAATTCTTCACTGCCTGAGACATCAGATGAGAAGAAGTTAGAAGTTTCTTCAAGAAGCTACCTGTCCTTTTTGATGTGTGTACTTCAACCAACACAGCCTCCCTTCTGACTCCTTGAAAGTCTTACTCCTTCGATTTTATGGCATACTTTTTTTAGCAACTGTGAAGTGGCAGTTTGTCCATGGCTATCACTTCTGGTTTTTATAATAAACACTGAAATATTTTTAATTCTACCAGTGTATTTCACAGTGTTTATAGCTTGGTCTCATGCTATTGCTGTGTTTTTTAACCATAGGAATTACTTAACAGCATCACAGCAAAGTTATTATTTGGGTTATCATCTCTTTAAACCTGTATGACAGCATTTTAAAAAAGAGTCTTTTTTTATACTTTTTTAGACACCTTTTGCATAGAAAAGTTTTGTATATTTAGCTTCTGAAGTACTACTATAGTGCCATAGAATCATAGACTGATTTGGGTTGGAAGGAACCTTAAAGATCATCGAGGGATCCAACCTCCCTGCTCTGGGCAGAGACACCTCCCACCAGACCAGGTTGTTCAAAGCCTCCTTCAGCCTGGCCTTGAACCCCTTCAGGGATGGGAAGTCCCTTAAATGTCACTTAATGCAAACTTTTATATTGCATCGAGTGGCCAACCTGCATCCAGCAGTTTATGAGCCTGGTCTGTCAGTCACGAGAGACTCAGTGGAAATATGCCAAGTCTGAATTTTGTCAAACATCTGAGCTAGAGGAGCTGGAAGTGCAGCTGTCCTTTTCCTTGCTGTCCCTGAGCAACAAAGAACATGACGTGGGTTTGGCTTTGAGTGATGAAAGTGAACATTTGCTTAAAGACAGTGTCTTAGGAAAAAAAAAAGTGGCATTTTTTTTTCCAGTTGTGCTGTAAAACTCTGGTTTAGCTTTAATATTCCTTTGCCACAGTCTTGCATTTTTATCGGTACGTGTCCTTGGTCTTTTTCATGTGGGCTGGGAACTGATTTTCTAAAAATGCATAGTTCTGGCTATTTCCAGCTGTGAAATACTGATGGATTAAGAACTAAAAATATAGCACACGGCCATGTTTCTTTTTAGCTACTTCAGTTTATGAGATTCTTGCTATAGAGCCATTATTTCGAGAGCACTAATTTTTGTTGAATGTTGCTGTTACTTCCAGGTTTTTGGGAAAGATTCTGTTCATTTAAATACCATAAATTTCACTTTTAGCAGTGGTTTCCACTTAGGAATAAAATCTTTTTGCTGTAATTTGATCAGTGTTATCGATGCTTAAGTTACATTTGCTTTTTACCACAGTAGATGCGTATTAAAGACGGAAATTGAGATTTTTATTCTTTTTCCTCGAATGCCTTAGGATTTAGGTTTGAAGAGTCTATTTAAAATAAGTGATTCTGCTGCTTTAAAATCTGTGTTACTTCTGCATATTGTTAGCAGCTTTGAAAACACAGTGGGCGATTTGGTAGGTTAATATCCCAAGCTGTAGCTGTTACACTGTTTACTGTTTCCTCCCGTTTTTGAGCCTGAATGTTTGTCCCCCCACCGTGTCAGGGGGATTGGAACTTGATGACATTTAAGGTCCTTTCCAACCCAAACTATTCTACGATTTTATGGTTTGACCCAGTGTAGGGTTTTTTGAGTCTTTCCCACCGCTTCCCACACCTGAGTGGGAAATGGGCAGCTTTAGCTCATCCATGGTGGGAAAGCAGAGGTTCTGCTTCAAGATACGTGGGAATATTTTGAGGATAAAACTTTGGTGTCCGCATAAATCCTCACCTCTGATCCAAAACTCTCGTGAACCCAGAGGATTTGGGGGTCAGCCCTTGTGCCTTCCCATTGCAGTGGTCACTGCAACTATTCCTGTACTTGTAGCTTTTCTTTTTTTTTTTTTTTTCCCCTTCTGCTTCTAGAAAAGCTGTGACCTACTTTACTCTTCTAAATTATTTTGTTATGTAAGAGTCATACAATCAAATTATGTAAGGCCGATAGCGAAGGCTTTTTCCTGTTCCAGCCTCTGCCTAGGCCTTGAGCAGCAGGGCCAGGTGGATGGAGGGGAAAGAATGGTCAGCCCAGAGATCTGGGATGCTATAAACTCTCTTCTTGTATTAAATGGGATCATATCAGGTTGTGTAACTTCTGTACTGTCGGAAATGAGAATAGAAAGAGAGAGTTGGGGTTGTTCAGCCTGGAGAAGAGAAGGCTCCAGGGAGACCTTATAGCCCCTTCCAGTTCTTAAAGGGGCTACAGGAGAGATGGGGAGGGACTCTTGATTAGGAGGTGGAGCAATAGGATGAGGGGGAATGGTTTTAAACTTAAAGAGGGGAGATGAGTTTAGATTAGGTATTAGGAAGAAATTCTTTCCTCTGAGGATGGTGGGACACTGGAACAAGTTGCCCAGAGAAGCTGTGGCTGCCCCATCCTTGGAAGTGTTCAAGGCTAGGCTGGATGGGGCTTTGACCCAACCTAGTGGGAGGTGTCTCTACCCATGGCAGTGGGGGTTGGAACTGGATGATCTTTAAGGTCCCTTCCAACCCAAACTATTCTATGATTGTATTATTCTCTGAAATAAAGCCTGCACAGCTTGTAATGTCTTTTCCACAGCACTCTTCTGTAAGCTCTTGTGCAATTTATGTGCAGCATGTGTAAGAGATCCTGCTTCTGGCTCCGGGCAGCTTCAGAGGTAGCTCCCAGCAGTGCTGGTGATAGAAAAACCTACATGTCTCATAGGTTTTCTTGTGTTCCAGTAGTACCGTGAACAGGAAGCCATTCGACTTTGCCTAAAGCATTTTCGTCAGCACAACTACACCGAAGCTTTTGAGTCACTGCAGAAGAAAACCAAGATTGCTCTGGAACACCCTATGTTGACAGACCTGCACGACAAACTGGTGTTGAAGGGAGATTTTGATGCTTGTGAAGAGCTGATAGAAAAAGCTGTGAATGGTAAGAGAGTCAGAGGGGTCTGGTATATTTAAAGAAAACCCCAAAATTGAAATGTTACTGCTTTGAATGTTAATGTACTTAGTAGTTGAATTGGCTGATCCATATGCTGTTTTGTATCTGCTGTGGTGTACTGTCTACTCTGGGCTTGGGAGTGTCTATATGATGAAATATAAAAATTCAGCCATGAAATCTCTTAACACTGCTACTTTTGGAGTCTCTTTTCCCCAGAGATGAAACATGGTGCGCTTAAGAGTGGGTAAAAATAAGTTATTCGTGTAAGTGGCTGGCTAGCCTGAAGGTGGGCTTAATTATCAGAGAAGTCACTGGAGTGGTGAACAGGGATGTACAGAACTTGAGTTCTCAGCAGTGATCTGTATCATGGTTTCTGGTTAGGGTTTACCACCTAATTGCTGTTTCAGCAGAAGTTTTTAGCTGAAATTGAATGAGAATGCTGTTTTCCTTATGGAGAAAATAATCCTTGGGGAATGGTGTAGAAGAAGACACAGTGACTGGGGGCAGAGCCCATCTTCTCCTGCAGAGCAGGAGGACGTTGGCAGCTACTTTCATTGTAACCACTGGAAACTTTCAAGTTAGAAGCACTGTCTGTAAACAGCTCTCAACTCAGAAAACGGGGTAAATGTACTTTCTTTTGATAGAATGGGATACAGAAAGAATTGAGCTATTGCACTGAAGTGTCTTTGAAGACCTGTGCAGTGGTTTTCGATCACAAACTGATAAACAGAGGGATTTGTGCCTGTAGGTTTAGTGCTTTTTAGATTACATGCCATCACTCTTCACAGGAAACTTGTACTGATTTAAGAAGACAACCTTGTGTCAGATGAGAGCAGAGTTAGGGGCTTAGTGGACAGATTTTATGGATGTCTAGCGCCAGAGATGGTTCTTCTGGACCAATCAGTCATTTTGTAATAAATTTCAGATAGATGCGAGTAACCTGCTTGACTCCATCACTGTGGTTTGTACTGCTGAAGTTGCAAGTGCTTCTCAGGATATGGTGAAAATGATAGCTTTATAATAAAGGATTATCTTCCATGAAAAACCACCATCTTTTTGTGAGGAACCTGTTCAACGGAATGCAACAGGACGTCAAAAAACTGCAGTAAATTCCTTTTTACGGGTTTTGGATCCAAGTTTCTCAGTTACATAGATAGAAGAGCTGAGCTCTGCCCTGGGCTGAGCTGCCTCAGCAGCTCCAAACGTTGAGGCTGTGAATTGCCAGTGTTCATCCTCTGGAGTGTGTCCTGCCCTCCTGAGACAAGGCAGTGGTGTTGGCTGGGATGGGAGTGTGAACAGCTTCCTGCAACGCAGGGGCATTTTGCAACTGGCAGCTTCTTCCTGAATTTTAAGGAGAAAGCAGCAGGGAGCTGTGCCTGGCTGGTTTGCAGCATTTCTCAAAGACTCCAGTGCCTGGGGGGGAGCTGATGAGCCCACCAATATGAAGCAGGATCTGCTGAGAGCCAGAGGGGTGCTATATGCTGATGGTGATGATTTTATCAATGCATCGGTCTGCTGCCTTGGCTGTGGCTTAATCTCATCAGTGCCTGGAGGCTGTCATCTTTCCACTTCATTGCAGGCTGTAGTAGAAACTGTTTCTTCAGTGGAATTTCACTAAAAGTCTAGAACATGCTGAAAAAGTTCGCTCAAAAAAGGACTTTTTTTTTTTTTCTTGGGCACTAATGAAGTGAATATTTGAGGCCTCATTTTTTTTGAGCTGTTACCTGGTGGGTTTTTTTTTTTTAAATCATATTTATCATACTGCATTTATACTCCATGAGTTTTGTTGTAGGTCTTGACCTGAGGTGGTATTTCTGTTGCCCCTTTTATGCTGAAAGGGACAATGCTCAGCTTCTCCAGGTGCTGGAAATACTGGCAAAGGACTCCCCTGGTAGAAAACTGCAGGTCTTACAGCTTCTGACTAACGGGCACTTCCTTCCTGTTATATTTGATGTGCGTAATCCTGCTTCTTGTAATCACATCCCTTTTTGGAAGCTGAGGAATACTCAGCATCACTTAAGCAAACCAGAGGAATGCTGCAGCTTGTCTGATCAGCCCTTTTATTGTTCCAGCAAGCACAGAAGCAAGTATTTCCAGTAACAGACTGTGGATAACTTAGCAGGAGAGTCGTTGAGTAGGATGATTGTTTTGTCACTGCTTCCGAGGGACAGAATAATATGCATGAGGATGTTTATATTGCTTCCTTTTAATCCAGCATCTGGCCAACTGAAGTCAAATGTCAGTGTACACATCTCCCATTGCTCCGTTGCAATCCTTTTGCTTCTCTTTGAATATATTAACCTTCCTTCCCCCATCCTGCAATTCTTCGTGCCGTCTTCAGCTTTTGTAGCCGTGTAAAGCTCTGTTGCCTCCCAGCACCCTTTGGAGAGAAGTGCTCTCTATCCTGAAACATTGAGGTTTGTAGCTTGTATTTGCTTTAAGCTGACACAACTACTAGTTTTTACTAACTGGGTCAATCCTGCCCTTACTCAGGACAGTGTGTCCCCTGGCCCCTCGGTTGCTGGCACTGGTGTTTGTGCTGCCTGGTGGCAAATGAGGTCAGGGGGCTGATTGGGCTGTGATGGGGCAGAGGGTAGGACAGAGCCCTTCTGATAGCCAGAAAAAAACCCCCAACAACTGGAATAGTTTCTCCAGAGTTTTACAAGATGACAGTCAAGTCAAGGTGTTGAATGAACCTGGTATTTAACAGCTGGATCTTATCTTCTTGGTAGGGTGGGAATAGATATTCTCAGCCTTCAATGTGTTCTCCTATCATATTCCTACCATCTGTTCCTCATGGTCCTCCCCAGTTACCTGTCCTTATTGGTTCTGCATCTCAAGCTCCTCTAGTTGGAAGAGGCTTGTTAGCATCCAGCATTTCCCCATTTATTTTCTGAGCAGTTTTCCTGGGAAGCCTCCATAACTTGCTGCTTAGTTTCTAAGGTTTGGGTGTTCTTAGGACTGAACTCCCTGATTTGTTGTTTTTTTCCCCCAAATAAAACCAGATTAACTTTAGTTCTATATATGGTCCGTGTAGTGTAGTTGAAGTGTAGAGTTAATTGAGATACACAGATCCTTAAATTATCCCTGAAATCTTTCAAAGAGCGAAGTGTTCTGCAGCAGACTGGACATGACCATGTGAACTTCTGACCCCTTGCTGATCTGGGAGTTCATTGCCTTAAAGGAGCAAACGGAAGGGCGAGGAGGGTGATGGAGATACTACACACTCCCTTCAGCCTAAAATGTCTCTGCAGAGGCTAATGTTTGCAGCAGTAGGTATTTAAAAAGTGAAACGCGGTGCATCTCTCAGAGGCTATTTCCATAGGCTTAGTCATGTAGAAAAAGAGTAGGTGGTCAAGAATTAGTGCTCGCAGAGCTAAACTCTTGTTCTTTTGCATTGCTAATGATGAACGCTGTCTTCCACCTCACATCACCAGATGATTTCTTTTGAGAGCTCGGTGGCAGGCAGCCACACTTTTCCCGCAGATTCTTTTGACTCGTGCCTTACACTTAGAAAACGGGCAAATGGAAACTCTGGCAGCTGCCTGACTTCCTCTCAAAAAGAAAAGGTTCCCTAAATCTCAGCTGGTTCACAGACTTGGTTCAAATGCTTCACATTTGGATTCATTCCTATAGCTTTCAAGCGGCCTATATTATTGAATAAAAAAAAAAAATAATCTGCTTAATATTCCTACAGAGAGTATGCAGAGTGCAAATTACTGAGCTGAACTGTTTGCAGCTACTGGAGATGTAGAAAGCTGCTTGAAATGGATTGAAGATCTGCTGGTTTTTTTATTAGTATTCCAGGGACTGAGGTTTTCCTTCTGGCAGCTCTTGTGTCAGTATATGATGTGTGTTTATCTGTTGACAAGCTGGTCCCTGATGAAGAAGTTGTGATGCACAGTCTGTGGGCTTGAATGTCTCCCAAAACTCAGGATGTACTGAGCACTGGTGAGGTCCCACCTCGAGTGCTGTGCCCAGTTTTTGGGCC
>BJBW01013302.1:2401-18629 GCA_004320125.1 Scolopax mira | reverse complement strand
TGGAACAGGCTGCCCAGGGAAGTGGTGGAGTCACCATCCGTGGAGGTGTATAAAAGCCAGGCAGATGTGGTGCTGAGGGACGTGGGTTAGTGGTGGGTTTTGTCAGTGTTAGGTTGACGGTTGGACTTGATGATCTGAAAGATTCCTTCCAACCTAGACAACTCTGTGATTCTATGCATGGAAGCAGTTGTATTCTCCTGGAAGCTCTAGACACACACATATACCTTAATTGTACCATCAAATATGTCTGGATTCGGTTCTGAGGAATATGGATGCTGGTTTGCTGAACTGCAGTACTGGGATATATGGAGGGGAGAGGCTTGCTAGGGATGCAAGGCCCATGGTAGGTAGATGGTAGGGTTTGTGTAGAAGACTTATATCTTGTAGGGATTTGAAAACAAACCTGGTTTCATTTTTATTAAAAAGAAAGTGCAAGACAATACAGCTTTGAGGCCAGAAAAAATATGCATTTCCTTGTTCCTCCCATGTCTTGGGAGCAAGACATTTCTTCAAGCAAGAAATTGTTGAGTAATGGCTGGGTTTTCACTTGGTGTCATCTTCATTTTCTGCGACAGCTTTTCTTTGGAAGGATTTTTGTGATTACAAAACCCTCATTCTTTCTGTTTAGGTTTTTTGGGTATTTTTCTTTGGTTCAAGAAAAAAGTTCAAAAAAACCAACCTCAACACCCAGAAATTATGGGCTAAATGCCACTGAAGTTTTTTTGGCCCTTGGCAGTGAAATGAATAGATTTTAGTAATCCTGTCAAGAGATTTTGTGTTGTCTAAAGGGAAGCATAATACAACTTTTACTTGTTCCTGATTGGCTTCAGCAAGATAAATATTTTTGTGTGCAGTGTTTGTCCTAATCCTTTCCAGGTAACCTGTATTTGGCTGACAAAATAAAGGCCGCGCTTATCAGGGAGGTAGAATTTACTGAGCTTTAACCACAGTGAATTCCATGTTGTTACATCCAAAATGCGTCACGACCTGAGGCGAAGGGCTTGAAAATAGTACAAAATAAAAGTACTGGTTTTGGCTGTAATTTGAGAGAGTAAACGTGGACACTGAAATGAGTCGCTTCCTCCGGAGCGAAGGAAAAGACTTCCTTTAAAAACTTGCACTTAGCACTTTTTTTTTATTTTTTCTACAGGAGTTTTGAAATTTATTTTAAACTAGTGATTCATTGAAAACAGCTGACAAACCTGAGCAGGCCTAGATCTGATCTTCAGTGGAGCTTTGGGGACCTTTTTGGTCAGCAGCACTACCCCTGGCAAGAAATTTAAGGAGGGCTCTAGAATAGGTCTGGTGTTGGATACGAATCTACTTCGAAATCCTCCTTTTTTTCTTTTTTTTCTCTTTCTCCTCCCCCTCTTTCCCCCCCCCCCTTTCCCCAGTGGTGTCAGACAGGTGGTGATTCAGCTTCCAAAACAAGCTACTGCTGGTTTGTAGTGCAAGTAGTATGAACGTGGAACTGCTCCCAGCAGAAAGAACCATTTCTGGGAAGCGAGCTGGAGCGTTTCCAAACCAATGTCCCATGGAAGACAAGAAGCATTATTAAAAGAGGCTGAAGGCACAGTAGGGGAGAAGTGTCATATCTTGACAAGTGCAGCCTGTGGGTGTTGAGCATGGGAGAGAGGTTAAATCACCCTTTCAGATCCTATGTGGTATAAGTCATCCTCTTGAGCTATTTATGCCTAATTAGCTATTGGCTGCCATAGGGACAAATGCGGTTTTGCGTTCTGTCTTGAAGACCAAATACCCTAATGATAACCAAAAGGCTGGATTTCTGTCTAGGTTTGCAGCTAGAAAAATCTGCCTGAGTCAGTGTGGGATTTCTCACAGCGTGTGCATTTGTTCTTTTGGAGGTTGGCTTTTCTGAATCAGAGTTCATGAAATCTCAAGCCCCTCACGTCTTGTCCCAACTTCATAAAGGCTGAAGGAAGGGGCTGTAGGAACCCTGCTCTTAAAACCAAAATAAACCACTTTTCTACATAGGTTTAGCAAACTTTTGGCTTTCTTCAATTTCCTAATGCCTAGGAGAGAGCTGATGTTTTTGGCTCCGAGACATGTGAGAGTAAAATCTGCCCTGCTTTCATAGAGCGTTTAATTTGAAAAACTTGCAGAGCTGAGTTTAGGAAAGTTGAAAGCAGTTTTGTATTCCAAGACCAAATTCAGCACCTTTCAGGAGCTCTTGAGTGCCCTTATTTTCCTATTAGTTGGTCTCTAAATAGAGTATTCATCTTCTCCCAGGAAGCACTTGCTGGCTTGGGTTTTAATTAAAAACTGGATTTCAGTCATGATAAACTACAGATGCCAGGAAAAGCTTTAAAATATTCTCTGAACATTGTGTTGTGCTTAACAAAGATTTTTTTTTTTACCTTTTTGTAAATAAATAGTTATATGTGCAGTAAGGATTATTCTTTTTTGTCTGTGTGCCTACCAAGGGATTTTCTATAAATAAATGAAGTCATTCATAATCCGTTAAATTCTTACCTCAAAGCCACAATTACAGGGATCGGAAGAACTAAAACTTATTAGATGCAACTTAATAATTTAATTTCTGTTTTCTCTGCTGAGGAATGTAAAACTGATTCCTGAGCCAGTTTGGACATTATGTGATTAAGGACCCCTGAATGCATCCTGCATCCGAGTGGTGCATGTGCCGAGTACTTTTCCAGTCCAACACCGTGTAAATCCATCATTCGAATCCTCAATCTACTTGGGGTAGAGGTTTTTAGAGGAGACTTTTGAAGAACAACAGCAACAAGTTCCCCAAATGCTTGCCTAAGCCTTTCCCAGACTGAAGAGCAGTCCCAGAGAACGTGGGTGTTGTGAATCTCCTTTGAAAAAAAATTAACGTTGATGTGATAGACTGATGCTGTGTATCCAGAATTAGAACGTGTCCTCTGGGCACCGAAGAGATGAGATGCAGTAGGTGTATGAAGGGAGAGAGGAAGGCACAAGGGGAGCTTGGATGGAGAGTGCTGGAGTTAATGCTTCTTACAGAAATGCTGCTGTTGGCATATCTGGCCAGTGACCTAATGCATCTTCTGTTTCTCTTCTTGCTTAACTTTCTGAAGAGAATGTAAACTCTTACTTTGTTTTTCATCCACAGCCTCGTTGTCCCATATCGTACCATTTAAATAATCTGCTTTTCTTTGTTTTTCTTCTTTAGATGAAGCTCCAGAGATGCTGCCTGACCTAGTTTTAACTATGTACTAAAATGGTTGAATTTTACATGCACTGGCAACTTTCTCCTTGCTTAAATAAGGGGGAGGGTTTCTATTCTTAATTAAATACACCACACTGGAGATAGACAATTGGCATGACCTGTTTAGTGATGGCTTTTATCAGAGTTAGGTATCAACCTAGGTTGGACTAGATGATCTTAAAGGTCCCTTCCAACCTAGACAATTCTATGATTATACGACCTGGCAGGCAAACTGGGTAATTCTTGACCGATCTAGTAACGATTATTCTTTTTATTTTAGTGCTTACATGCTTAGTTCATTAACAAATTTAACAAACTAACTGATGTATGTAGAGAATTTAGGGCTTTGGAGGAATATACTGGATTGATCTAGGCTGGAGTCACCTGCATTAAAAATGATTCTGTTAAAGTGGAAGTATAAATGTTTCATACAACAAAATTTTTGTTTTGCAGATGGCTTATTCAATCAGTATATCAGCCAACAGGAATACAAGCCTCGCTGGGGGCAAATTATTCCAAAAAGCACCAAAGGTAAGGACTTTTCTTAAGCTACAACCCATGTACTGCAAGTTCTGTCTAGTTCATTTGGGAATATTGACCAAGAAACTGATGCAAGAAAACCTCCTCTAGGCCAGTTGTTCTAGGGAATGGTTTCCTATAAAAAAAACTTGCATTTGTCTGCAAAGGCAGTAAAATGCAACCTAGTTCCTGGTTGAGTAAGGAACACAACAGAAACCCTTGCTGTAGCATCAAGGATAACTAATCAGTTCATAAATACATCTTGGGATATAGGTTAAGCATTAGAGCAGTTACCTGTATGATTGGATTTAATACATGGAGTCAACATAAACGCACAGAAAAGAGTGTCAAATAAAGAGTCCTTCCCCATTAAGATAATGCATTTATCAGGGAGTAGAGCAATAGGATGAGGGGTAATGGTTTTAAACTGAAAGAGGGGAGAGGAGATTAGATATTAGGAAGAAATTCTTTGCTGTGAGGGTGTTGAGACAAAGAACAAAGAAGCTGTGGCTGCCCCATCCCTGGAGGGGTTCAAGGCCAGGCTGGATGGGGATTTGAGCAACCTGCTCTGGTGGGAAGTGTCCCTGCCCAGGGCAGGGGCTTGGAACTCAATGATCTTCCCACCCAAACCATTCTCCAATTCTGTGATATCAGGGAGCATTTTAAATTTGAGATGTCTTTTGAAGTCTTGGTCTGTTATACAGTAAATCTAAACTGCAGAATCTTTTTTCTGTTCCTCTCTGCCTTGAGAGGAGACTCGTAGTGGCAGCCTTCACTACAAAGTACAAAAATCCCTGTCTCACAGTAAATGTAGGATTCAAGGTGACAATCACACGGTAGGGTGTTTGGGAAGGGTTATCTATGAATATAAGCAGATTTCTCTTCCAGCAGGATGTGGGTTGTCTTTCTAATGTCTCTTCCCATAGATGACACCTGTCCTGAATGCTTAAGAAATCTAAAGTGGTTGGAAAGCTGCTCTAATTGGACAGTTGGAGTTCCCTTACATGTGGGAATAAGTAATTGGTGCAAAGCTGCCTCTGCTATATCTATATTATTACCTCTTGGCTTCCATCCCATGGGTACATTGTCCTGTTATTTGAGTATTCTCACTGCTCAGCTGTCAGGTGGGGAGAGATGGAAGAGGAGCAAAAGGTTGTCCCTGTCCTCTCTGCTGGAGAGCTGCAAGGGTAGCTGAGACCTCATTTGTGGGGATCTAGATGCTTCAGGAGCTCTAAGGCTCCTATCCAAGGCTCTCAGAATGGCAGAGAGCACTGTATTCACTTTAACTATCCGTGGTGTCAGTCACCAGATAATTCAATGTAAAACTTTGTACAATTTTATAATGTACAGCACGATACTACCTGGACAAAATGTTGTGCTGGTATTTAAAGAATGGCGAGTTACTAAGCTGCTCTGCTTCTGTATAGCATTTAGGCCATAAACGTGAGGTTGTATTTTCCTTTGATTTAAAAAATCTTACAACAGAAAACCCTATCCTCCCTCTTTTTTAAAGGTGATGGGGAGGACAGCCGACCTGGGATGAGAGGTGGCCATCAGATGGTTATAGACGTTCAGACAGGTGAGTAGTTGCTGAGTTGCTTAACTAACTTAATCAGATATTTTTCACATAAACATACAAATGTGTTTTTTTTCTTCAGAGACAGTCTTAACTTCAGGTTTTGAGGAAAAAAAAAATTGCACTTTCTACTACATGGATTAAATACTCTGCTTTCTCTCTGGAACTGTGCTCCAACTCCTTTTCCACCCCCTTCTTCCCTATTAGTCCTCTGTTACTCATTGGTCTTCTTAACTAGGAAACCAAGAACAATTGTTCTTATTTTTTTTCTCTCCTACATTCTATGAGCTTAAACAAGAGAAGAGAAATTAGGGATGATCATTTTTCTTATCTGCTACATACTATCCTCTTTGGAATAGTGCTCAAGCAATGCATTTTATGTTTTTAAACATTCTTTGTATTTTGGTTGGAGCGGCTTCTGATTTCCATGGTGTGCAAGAAAGTCCTGTTAAATATAATTTATTAGACTTTTATTACAAAAAAATGTTTCCTACAGGAGTTTAAAGTATTTCAAAGAGCCTGCAGAGAAAAGAAAGGCGGGAGGGTATAAGTGACAGATCTGTTGATTCTTCTTCTCCATAATTTTCTGCATCTTCATCTTGATTTTATTTAATCAGATTTTATGGTACGTCATTCCTTACTAAAATAAGGAATGTATCTGCCGGCGTCTTCGAGTAAATGATTTGTAGGAGTAAAAGGCTTGTTCTTAGGAAAAGAGAAACAAGATCAGGGTGTGAGTAACAGGGAGGGATATAGGGTGGCATTGAGGGGAGCTGGCAAAAAATTGCCATTGCTGTATCTGTGGTGGTGCCAGGGAGAGGGACTGCAGCATGTGACAGGGTCGTGCCTTTGAGAGTCATTTGCTAAGTCACAGTGAACAAGCAAAATCGCAAGCGGTAGCTGCAGTCTTTGGCTTTTACTCAGTGTAGTTACTGCTCTAGAGGAAGCACTCGAATTATTTAGTGTATGAAAGCAAACTTTTTTTTTTTTTTTTTGGTGGAGGAGGTTTGAAGTTCATTAGAATAAAACGCTGCGGGAGGAGTGCTGGTGTCTGCCTACAAAAGAAGCTGGGAACGCTCCCTAGTGGCCTCGGTGAATAAGTAGACAGTGACTGTTTCACAAGCACGGTGAAAAAAACACAAAGCTTGTCAACTTGAAACCGAAAGTCCTTTAAACCTCCTGAAAAATAATATTTACATGGTAGTGCCAGCCTTTGTTTTTATTCCTGTTGGTTTTCTTAAGTCCTAGTAAGTCCTTTATCTCTGCCTTTGACCTAAATTTTCACTCTGCTTTAACAAGGCAGTAAAAAGCATCAGTATCTTTCTTGACTTGCACGGAACTGGCTGAAGAGCACCCACGGAGTGTTCCCAGTGTAGAAGGACTGGATCTCCCTCCCTCGTGCTCATCCCTTCTTCACTGCAGCTTTATCCAGCGGTGGCAGGAGACCTTCAGAAAGTTTCTCTGTGGGATATTTGGGAAGTTGCCCTTAGTTTTTCTCCCAGGCCCACTCAGGCCTGTAAAAGGCTAAACGTTTTTTGAGATTATCAGTTTTGCTGTTTAATTTGACTGATGAACAGGTTCTTGGTGCTGTTCTTCTTAAAACCATCTGTTTGGATTGCTTGAATTTTCCTTTTGAATATAGGTAATGTTTAATGAGACTCTGGGAATTTGGCCAGTTGTGTTGGCATGTGTTTCACAGACTGGAGCTGTAAAGCTCCCTGGCTAACCTTGAGCAAATCTAGTATTAACAGAAAATAAAAAAAGGAGCAGCACTGTATTCTTTCCCTCAAAGTCATCCTCCTTTCCTTGCTCACAGACTTGTTGAGTTGTTTTTCTTAGAAGTCTTTGGAAAATGAAGAAAAATAAGGTCACTTTGCATTCCTTGTTAGAGAGGTGAGGTCTTTTTCAAAAATGAATGTTTTCTTCACATATAATCTTTTAGAAATGAAGCAAACCACCAAAATCATACCCATAAGGAGGTTTTGAAGTTTTGTATCACATAGCAAAGGCCTTGGAAGCAAATTTTAATCTCTGTCTAGACTGGCTTAGCTATAACCAAACTCTAAATGGTTCTGCTTTTTGATTAACCTCAAGGAAATGTTAGCTGCAAAAATGTAGGTTTATTTTTACCTGATTTTGTAATACTGTGCCTGCTGGATGTTTTAGTGTCAGGATAGAGGATAAGGGTTGGTAAGTAGTTGAGCTAGATCTCAAGTTACTAGTAGTGAGTCGAGTTACTGAGACTGTGTTCTTTGTCAGGTAGAATATAGTTTAACTTGGTCTAAACTTCTCTTAAGTATGTTTTGTCTTCCAATTAGGATAGGCTGAAAGTAACTGGAAGCAATTCTGGCACCTCTGTTGGCAACCAGGAGCTTGTGCTGCTGTCCATCTGATATTCACTCTCTTAATGCCTGCTGCATCTGTCTTAGAATAAGCAGAGTGTGCTTTGAGAAACTTTTAAAGCTTTTTGAAATGCAAGCACAGGCATTTTAGGATACAGAACAGAGAATGCAGCCTAATATCTTCCTATATGAAGAAAATCTGGGAGTTACTTATTTTCGCAATGTCTTCCACGTTTTTAATCATATTAACTCTCAGACTGGAATGACTCTGGATGGCAGAATTAGGAAGTTAGTTTTGGCATGCATGTGCACAAACGTTTAGTAAGAAGCATTCCCAGTTATAGTTGGAAACCACTGTTATGTACTTTAAAGCTTTAGACTGTAAATGAAAACAGAAGGCTTACGTTATTTCTGCTTTTTCCTGCAAGGTGCACATCTTCTGTAGTTCTCCATACAGGAGTCTGGAGAGTTTTCTGCACTTTTTTTTAGAACAGGAAGGGGAATTATTTGGGCAGTCACAACCCAGGTACATGGATGAAAACAAAAGTATTCCCAAAATACCAAAAATGAAAACAACCTTAAAATTACTCAAGAACTGTGTTAAGTGCACTGGACTTCAATCATGAAATGCTATATTGCTATTTATGGAGACCCTGGTGAAATACTCAAGCAGTAAAAATTAGATTTGTGTCTAGTAGTGTGTTCCCAGATACATTAAGCTCTAATGCAGTTTTGGATATGGATGTAGACATCTAGCACTGCTGTTACCTTCATTAACATAACTTTGATTATGTCCTCTCAAGCCTTTTTATAATTCAGATGCGACATGCATTTCAAAATGCCAGTGCTTATTCTGGAAGAAAGTAGAATTGAGGAAGCAGATTGATAGATTCAAGTTTTAAAGAATAATGTCAGTACTTGAGAGGAATATGTGTTTAGAGGAATATTGTGTTTGGAGATTTGTTTCCTAATTCCATAGTTAAGGTAAAATTGATCTCTTCTGCTCTTATGGGGCAGACACAATTTTATGCGAACGACTGTGTAGTCCGTAAAACCATAGAAGTTGTTTTGGTAGCAGAATTATACACTACATTGAAATAATTCCATTAAAAAAAAGACCCTTTTGTGGTATCTCCTGTTTGTTTAAACATTCATCTTTTATTCTATTTATATAAAGCCTTTTGAAGTTTTCTGATGAGCCTGTTTTAGAAATAATAGCTAAGCAACCACCATGACTTTTTTGTCTGTATTTGTCTTCTCTTCGGCAAGTGAAACTGTTTTTGAACGAAAATATTAGCAAAATGGTCTTTATTGACGTGTTACCTCTTCACTCACTGAAGTGAAACTACTCTGTAATTTTGGTTGTACGTTATTTTGCTTTTCCTTTTGTAGGAAAGGAGTTCTACGTACTTCATTCTATTAGATAAGTGAGAGGAAATCTGTAGGTGGGGAATGGTGGGAGATTCGGAGCAGTGGGCACAGTGTGCCCATGGTGTATGTGGGCAGCACGGTGGAAATGATGAGGCTGGTTAAAAAGAAGCATGGAAAAATGAAAAAGATGAAGTGAGAGCAGCAGACATGAAGAAGGATGCTGTTTTGCCTGAGGAAAACACTGCTATCCATAAGATATTTAAAGACAGGACTTGTGTACAAGATGAAGAGATCTCTGAAACAAAACACAGATGGCTTCTAAGCTCCAAAATACAAACAGCTGCTGAATCCTGGAGGTTACTCAACTTCACCGAGCTTTCGTATTCGAGAGGAAGGCTGTGTGTCTGCCTGGACCAGCACTAGTCTGAAAAACTTTAAAGCCAGCCACCATTCAGTCACACTGAACAGTGACTCAGAAAATAAGTGGTGTGAGAATTTAAGGTCTGGTTTTATAGTTGTGCTCTAAGGGGCCCTCACGCAGTGGACAATGCAGCTTGCAGGCAACTACTTCTGTGGTTATTACATAGGGAAGTGATGCCCTTTTGTAGGTGGCTTTTGAGATATCTTATACCTAGATTTTTTTACTTCTGAGATGAGCCTTTGTTAGTTTTAAGGACACTGGTTCTTGAATACACCCTCGGTGAGTTTGGGATGGGAGCAAATTGGGAGGGCAGTGGTTGATGAACTAGGGAATAGGACTGTGAGTCAAAAGACTCTGAATCTGTGAGGTTCAGCCAAGACAAATACAGAATCCTCAACCTGGGATGTAACAGCTGGAGACTGACTGTGTGGAAAGAAGATTTGCAAGGTGGTCGAGAGCTGAATGTGCGTCAGCAACGTGTCCTTGTGGTGAGGAAGGCCAACTCCTGCTAGGCTGGATCAGCCTGGCAGGTAAAGGGGAGCAATGATGTCCCTCTGTTTGAAACTTGAGGACACATCTGGAGTGCTGTGCCCAGATGGGGCTCTCTGGTACAATAAGGATGGTGACAATCTGAAAGCAAGCCCCATGAAGGGCCACCAAGGTGGTCGGGGGCTGGAGCACCTTATGTATGAGGAGGTGCTTACGGAACTGGTTTTGTTCAGCTTCCAGAAGAAAAGGCTTATGGAAGGTTCTTGGAGCTGTCATCAGCAGGGGGACAACCACGGAGAAGGTAGACTCATTATGGGGAGTGCAGAGGGAGAGGATGACAGGTAATGGACACAATGTGGCAATGGAAATTCCAGTAGGAATTTCCTAAATTAGGAAATAGCAAACATCAGGAAAAAAAATAAATATAATAAAGATGCTCAGTCATTGGAGCAGGGGTCCCCAGAGTCTAAAATATCCATCTTTGGAGATATGCAAAGTATAACTGAAGAATTCTCTGTGCAGATTGCTCTGTCACTGAGGTTGGCCCTACTGAGTGGACTGATCTCCCAGATGACTTGCAGAGGTGGTTTAGATCCATAATTCTTTCCTATTCTGTGGAGAACTGTTCTAGCAGAGATGTGGAAATACCATCTGACCAAAGTCTGTCACCGGGATTGGAATATATTCATTGTGCCTGTTTATTAGAAGGAAAAAAAAAAAAAAAGGGATACTCAGACATAGAAGCACCTCTTGTCAGCTTGGCTCTAGCAATTTGCTGCATAACATCTTGATTGGATGAGGAAGACCACCAAGGATTTTACCACACAGAGAAGATGAAGATAACAGAAGTTAGCAAAGCTGATTTTGAGAACATACATGAGCTTAAACTGAGTCTGCCATAGCATTTTAGGTATTTAACAGGGTTTGGAAAGGCTGCTTTGTGCCATCTTCTGAAAAATAGAACTTAAAGAGAGGTTGACAGGAAATGTTAATTTTTGGGAGCATATGCTCTCTAGTACTTTGAGGAATGCTCTGGCACTTTCTAGTATTCCACAGAGTAAGGGAAGAAAAGAATGCAGACGTTATAGAAACATTTTTGACTGAGCAAGCAGTTTAGAAATATTCACAGAACATATTTAATTCAAAGTGTTGAATTTATATTCAAAATAAACGTAGAGGAGATAAGGTTAATATACTGGAGGAGGAATTTGACTTCCTAAATGTAGCTGGTAAAAGCTTAGGATAAATATAACTCCTTTCATGTTTTTCTTGTTGCCTTGTAGGTAGGTTTGAAAATTCTTCTGCTCTGTCCCCAAAGCGGGATAGAGATTTGCTTGAATGAAGCAGCATCAATATTGCTGTTCCCTCTTCCAGAGCAAGATGCATCCCAAATTCCCAAGGGCTGCTACAGTAGAAATAGTTATAATGATGTGAGGCTGCTGTGTTCCCCTCGAGCTTCCCACTCTTGCCCATTGCCTGGAAGTTTGTGGTCTCTTCTCTGCGTCTGCCTTCTTTTTGGAGTATTTTCTGATGCGTTGGTTTTGGTGGCAATGCCTGGGAGTGCTGGGCACGCAGCCGGGGTGGCGTGGTGGATGGAAAAATAACCCTCCCCACAAAATCTCAATTGACAAATAGAGCAGAAGGTGTGATATGGGTTGGGGAATGGAATGGACTTCAACTTTTTTTTAAAAAGAAAGCACAAACACCAAAAAAATCCCAACAGCAAAAAAACCCCCAACAACCCCAAACTAATTTTTCCTTAAAGGATTGGAGAACAGTTGTGAACTTCAGAAGAACTATGAGAATCTGTTTTCTTGACATTGTCAGCAACAGATGTATTAAGAAACGTTCCTTTAAAATACAGAAACTTCCTACAAAAATATATGTATAGTTCTGTAATAAGCTTAAAAAATGATAGTCATTCTGAGTCTAGATGGTGATGGAGCCTGTCTTTCATCTGAGCTAGAGCTTTACATCAAGGTGAGAAATAAACTTGTAGACTTGTGTTATCGTGGTTGCTCTTGGACTCCAGGGATGCTCACAGCTCACACCAGCTCCTACCATTTAATTCTGTCAGCTTGGATTTAGGTAACTTCCCAAATCTTGAGTTTTCATCGGATTCTTTCAGGTTTGTGATTAAATTTCATCTGAGACCACAAAGCCTTTACAGGCAGGCCTGACGTTTTGGCAAGGCCCCAGTAGGATACTTAGCTGGTGCCAAATCTTTTTATTTTTCTCGGCTATCAATGAAGCTGTTGTGGTAATGTGGGTTTTGTGAGCTGTGAGAATTTATGCGCACAAAGGGACCTGCTCTTTGCAGGGAACACTGGAAGCCCTGAGTCCAGGAGGAAGGGTAATTAAAGTTAATGAACCAGGGTAACCTTTCCATGGTGATGACCACTATCCTGATGGTAGGTAAGGGTCAGGGACTATTCCCATTTTATAATCGCCCTTCTAACTCTGCTCTTTAATTGGTGTTGGATTAAAAATTGGCCATTACCTCCATAATAGAACTCGTTTGTGGATTTTAAAGGAGTTTTTCAAAGCTCTATAAGTCTCCAGTGGCTTGTTCTTGGGCTTGGCTTTGCGTTGTGTTTTAAAGCAGTCTAAAAATGAAGTATTTTTAGCATTTGAGACCAGATAGTGATGTTTCTATAATGGGAGCAACTTAGTTATCTCTCCATGTCAGAACAGAGCCTTCTTCCTTAAATGCTTCCCATGTTCAGAGCCTTCATCTAGTTTTATCAGCAAGTCTGAGAAGACTTTGAACATGCTGTCCATGGAGCTGTTGTGGGTTTAAGGTAATAGGCTCTAAAGAGGGTCTGAAACACGGACTTAAATCGGTAACTATTCTACTTACTTGCTTTGGCAGCATCAGGGAAATTGCTTTATCAAGCTGTTTCCCTTGAAGAGTTACTCGTTGTTGAAGTAAATTTTTCTTTCCAAGGGATGGACTAAACAGAAAAGCTTTGCTGCTGTCTCAGATGTCTCTCTAATATATAGGTCTTGCATCAAGTGGGGTACAGGCCGAAATATCTTTGACAGCCTAAACTGTACAGTATCCGAAATGTTAAGTATTGTCCATTTGTCTTTCTTTTAATCAAATGGCTGTGGATTTGACTGCCTCTTATGTGTACGAAACCATAGAAAATGACTCCTTGAGAATTGTCAATCCTAAAAATCTCCATTACTAAACCAAACCACATTTCTTTGTCCTGGTGACTGGTTCCATTCAAAGAGATACTTAAAGAACCAGTTTCAGTTTCACTTCTGATACTCTGTTTGTCACAGGTGTTTTATAGGTAGTAGCCTGTTTAAAGTAATTTTCTTTTTAAAGTAAAATTAACATGTTCTTTTTTTTTTTTAACAGAAACTGTTTATTTGTTTGGTGGCTGGGATGGAACTCAGGATCTGGCTGACTTCTGGGCATACAGCGTGAAGGAAAACCAGTGGACCTGTATATCCAGGGATACTGAGAAAGAGGTACATTCTGCATGATATTATCTGTATTGGTAATAATATATGGATTGTTGCATAGAAAAAATGCCATGTTTCTGAAGTGCTTGCGTTGATGTATGATGTGAAGTGAGAGTCACAAAATTAAGACCTTCAAGTTCTTAACACTTTGGAAATGCTTATTATACTTTGAAGATGTGAGATGGATGTGAGTTTGAAGCGTTAACACTTACTGGAGGGGAAAGTCTTATTTCTCAAGAGCAGACTGGTGAGCCAAAAATCAGTTCAGTGAGTGGAATGTGAGTTAAATAATTTGATAGTCAGTCTGATTGTTCAGTCCCAATAAACATATCAGACCTGGTGCTGGTGTCAAGCTCCAGAAAAATATTGTTTATTTTTTTAGCTTCTCTAAAAAATGTGAGGAGAAATGGACAGCTAACAGATGGAAATCTAGAGGCCAGGGGTAACTGCCAGAGGCCACACAATCCCGAGAGCTTTCGTGGTATTCATTTGAGCCATTTTCCTTGGCCTGTTTTGCTCAGTATTTGATGTATGAAACCTCTGAAATTAATGTAACTTGGGTTATAGGAGGTAACGCAAAAAAAGTCCCAGACCTTTGGCTTGTGTAATTCACTGTATACTGTGAAATGTTAGGCATCCATGTGGTTATTGTATTTTGAGTTCATTACTTGTTTGTCAGAGCATAACTTTAGGAAATTCATGCAGCCTCTTGAAAGTATGAAAAATTTGAGTTTTTTTGATAAATGCAGGGGTTGATTTTACCGACTGTTTGAAAAAAGTATGAAAAAAGTCTTATTTCCCTTTTGTATTTTTCCATAACTCATTTTTTGAGCTTCCGTACCAGATTAAATAACACTTTAGTACAGCCATTTTTTCCTGGCAGAGGTGTTTAGAAGTTGTAATCAAGTAGGACAAATAACCTGAGCTGAAAAGACTCTCACAGCAGGGCACTTCCCGTAGCCTTCAAATCTCTGTGCGTGTCACGCACTCGCTGTTTCCAACATCCTTTACAAAATGGGCGATAACAAAACTGAACACAACATTCCAGCATCTATCATAATAGAGATGTATAAAGGTAAATTTGTCCTTCTTATATCTTTGTAACCTGTGAGGTTTTTTTCTTCTTATTGTAAGTTGTTTGTTTTTTTTTTTTCACTCTTACTTCCTTTAGTCACTGCTCGTGGCTACTTCTGTGTGTCTACTGATATGATGCTGAAGCTGGATTTAGTCTTCTAGGGTCCAGCCCTATAGGCTGGGCTTGTGTTGCTGCTGTTTGTGTTGAAACTTGGGTTTTACTGTTTTTCTCACTCTTTAGCCCAACAGGTAATGGCCTTGAGATAAGGAGGGAGGTGTGTGTGACATAATAATCAAAGGGAAATTGGGACTCGACTCTTTTATTGACTTTATGGTTAAAGATAAACAGCTGGACCTTCCTTTCCTTTGTCTCACATTATAAGGAGGTTGGGAAAGCGAAGAACAGAGATAGAAAGGCTGGGACAACAATTTTAAGTATCACTTCTTTCACTTTTCTTCTTGCTTTGTAGCCACTTAATAGGTGCTTTTGTCTAACTCAGGCTGAAGTGAAATGGGCCTTCCTGTCAAAAAGGAGTTAGTGTTTTCTTCCTGCACAAATCACTGTGGGTGGTTCTGGTGTTTGAGGGATTAATTTCCTCTCTTGCTGGGATCCTGCCTCATCCACTTGAGCTTCTGTAGAGCTTGAGAGGCCTGGATGGGATGCGAGAGGCATCAGTGGTTCCAGGAGCAGCATCTGCTTTCTCTTCTAGTTCCTTGTGCCTGCTTCTAGCAGGGTGATGCTGGGATGGGAAAAAGAAGAGATATGCAAAGGAGGAGACACAGTAGAGGAGTTGTGACACAGTAAAGCGACTATAGAGGGATTTTGGAGCAAAAGACATTACAGGGTGCAATGGAAGGTCAGCAAATTCAGACAAAAGATTGGGGCTTGGGGGGGGGGGGGGGGAATGAGTTGAGCGTTGGACATACAGGGAATTTTGAAGAAGAGACCTGCTTAATAGAGAAAAATGGGGAAAAAACATGTGTGGCTTTAGAAGGGGAGCTCTAGAAGGACTCTATGTTGATAGAGTCTGCAGTGGAGTTCAGGAGAAGGCCTGCCAAGACATAGTCCAGGGTTTTGGTGACGTACTGAGGTACAGTAAACTGGAGGCTGCTATACTTGCAAACCAGCAGTGTTGGTTTTGGTTTTTTCTCTAAAAAGATCTGGATAAAACCTGATGTAGAAATGAAAAGGTCAATCTCAAATGCTGAGAAGTAAATTCAAAAACAAAGACTCCAGATGTTTTTATAATAGGGACATCAACTGTTCACAAACAATTTGCTAAAAGGAAATGTCTGTTCACATGGAATTTTAAAAAATATCCAGAGTAGATTCCAGTAGAACTTAGTCTTGTTTTCATGTTGTGTTGTGCTTGTTCTGCTTGTAGCACTTTTGTTCGAATTAATCAGTGACAGTGGTAAAATTAGCCACTCAATAATTAAGCTTGGACAAGGGCAGAATGTGGTAAAAGTTGCATCTTATCCAGCGTAGGGGTAACAGCACCCTAATGCTTTGGGGATAAAGGTGCTGGTAGCTTCTGGTGCTATGGTAGATTATCATCATCATCTTCCCATTGGCATTGCATTATCGAAAGTTTGTGTGCCCTTTTCAGTAAACTCTGTTGCTGCTGTTTGTTTCCCAGTGAGCTGGAGAATCATAGAATGGTTTGTGTCAGAAAGGACCTTAAACATCACCCAGGACCTTAAACGTCACCCAGTTCCAACCCCCCTGCCCTGGGCAGGGACACCTC
>BJBW01013299.1:40932-71263 GCA_004320125.1 Scolopax mira | reverse complement strand
TCTGGGTGGTCCTGCTTTGGCAGGGGAGTTGGACTAGATGATCTCTATGGTCCCTTCCAACTCCAAAAAAATTCAGTGAAATTCAGTGAAATTCAGTGAAAATGACAAGAGAACACCGTGCCTAAGCCTTTCTATTTAAGAGGGAAAGTAATCGTATCCCAGTAGCTCTGTTTCGCGACTGGGCTGGTGGGGCACACGAGGAAAGCCACCTCTACCACCTTTCACTGGCTTCATTAGTTTTTCCAAGTTCATCTGTATTCCAAGCAATATTCTGGGTGAACAACAGCAATAAAAGAGAGGACTAAGCGAGGGGAGAGCATGCGGAGGCTCAGATGACTCGCTTCTCTTCCCTCGAGGATTTAACTGGGCTGCCCAAGAAAAAAACTAGCGCCGTTCCCATGGATGTGACATAGATTTTGGCAGGATCTGTCCTAGATTGATGTTTAATACCTGGATTGCTGCTGTACAACAGGCATCCGTCTCAGGAGACACCAGTGCTGCAGCCCAGATGTCTCGTTGCTGTTTACTGAGATGTAATCCACCTACGTTTCAACAACCTAACTGGGCAGCATGGAATCCATACGTTAACGCGTATAAGATAGCTTGGTACGGCGATACCAACCGTAGTCATGCCACTACCCTGCAAAATAGGCACGCTCTTCCTAAGTCCCAGATGCAACTCGTTAAGTGTGAGGAAAGGAAAACAAGAAAAATCTGAAAATTGACCCTTTGGCTTTCAGGTTTCAGCTGCTAAATAGCATGCAGGCGATTAAAAAGAAAAAAAAAAAAAGAACTCACAAAAACTCATTCCAGGATAGAAAATAATTTCAGCCATGTGTCCTTGATGCAACCGAGCAATACACTACAATACTTTACGTCCAACATGCTTAAGGTTTTGTTATGTTTCCTACTTCAAAAAAACATTTCTTCATCAAGTAGGAAATCCAGTAGGTTCTCATGTGAGCTGGAAGAGCGGATTACTGAGTTTTCCAGTCAAAATATAGTGTGCAGGCAACCCATAATTGTCCTTTCATTTGCGACTCTAAGTCTGACATTTCTTTAATCTTGCCTCGAACCAGCTGAACGTTAAGATGACCCAAAGAAGTCCTGAACGTTTTCCCCTCTGTTTTCTACCAGGCAAATCTCGAGTCTATTGTTAGGAAGCAAGGGTCTGTCCTTGCCAGGCAGGAAGGATGGGTTAAGTGCTCAGCATCTTCAGGGACGTTGGTCCTGGTTAAGAAGGAGGAATTGGAGACGCCCTCTCACCCCAGGCCTCACCCCTGTGACTCCTTCTTTCCTGATTTGAGGGGAGGAAGAAGAAGACGATGGAAAGTTGGGTTCTGCCGGGTGCCTGCCCAGAAGAAAGCCCCTCAGAGACTCTCTGATCGTATTAAGATTTGGGCAGGGATGTGTTTTGGGGCCCAGTGGCTCCCCCCACCCTTGCAGAGGGAAGTGGGTGTCTCAGCCCAACCCTGGACGCTCCCCACTCCAGATGTCCCAGGAATTGCTTTTACCCAGTGTTTCTATTTAAAAGCCATTTGAAACAAGCTTAACGTTGCCAAAATAAAACTAGTTACAGGATTTTTCTCCACTTACGCGCGCACAGAATCTTTTCATTTGGAAGTCATTGCAGTGATTTAACGGTGTTTTTTTTTCACCGAATGTGGAACCAATCTGATCTCAGTGCTTACTTACGTGTTACTGGGACATACCCATCATGTGGCACGGAGATAAGCTCGGCGTTAACAAAACCAGCGGATTTCTATTTGGTCAGGGAACCTATTTTCCCCTCTTCTTTTGTTTCCCATAAAATCCCGTTAGAGCAGAGCAGAGCTCTTTAAGCGGGCTGCAAATTCATCGAATCGACGCTCTTTGTGCCCGGCTTTTCTTCCTCGCACCCCGTTAGGCCCTGAAGCAGTCGAAAGCAGAAAAGTGAGAAAGCAGAACATTGGGATTCTGTGACGACAGCTGATCTGCGGATCGTAACTCCTGAGGATCTTTGAAATGGCCTGAACGGGAGACTGCATCGAAGCCCAACGCTAGCGCCACTACCAAAGCAAAAGGATTGTTGTGCAAATGTTCTCTTACTTGTGCAAAATCATTTCCTTGTGTGCGCTTTATCCTGCAGCCTAATAGCAAATGAGCTATTAGTTTTAAGAGCCGGGAGATCCACTTTGAAGACCAAGCTGCATCTCGTAGCTGCTCTGTGATCTCAAACGGTATTTTACTGTTTCTACTTGTCCACCTTCCCCAAAAATGCTGTGTAGATTCAGCTATTTTTGACAAAGAGTTTTTATCACAGAAGGAACTCTTTCAGCAGATTCACCCTATAAATAGCATGGCCTTGTTCCACCGTAATACTTTTTCCACGCAACCATCTTTATAAGCAACTTGGAAAAAAATCTCCTCCTGTTAGCTACCAATAAAAACAACCATCCGTTGCAATTTTGACTACACAAGTAATGTCTAACTGCTCCATCTGTATTAAAGATGTTGTCCAGATCTCCTGATGATGTATAGGCTTGCCCTGATTGTAATGGCAAATCATTGGCTGTATTAAGGAGAGAGGACAAAAATAAAATACATTTTTAAAAAATATTCCGTTCTGTGATATAAAACCTTAAAAAAAAAACCCCAAGGGAGTTTGCCTTTTGCTTTTTCCTCTTTGGACTCTGAGATGTCCAGACAGGCTCAGCAATGTGTGAATTTCTGCTCGATTGTGACAGCGCTACAGGTGCATTTAGTTTGTGGAAAGCAGATATTTCCCCAGGATGTAACATGGGTTTGCATCAGGGGAACCTTGCCTTGCCCTCAGATGGGCACATCTCCTCACAGTGCCTCAGGAGGATGCCCTGCAGCCATGAGGGTTTTTTTTTTATTTATTTTTCCCTGTCTTTATCGTTTAGTCTAATGCCACTGTTTCCCAGGACGAACCAGCGAATTGTTACCAAATTTACCACAGTCCCCAGAGCTTTTAGGAGGTGAAATGTAGTTTACGGGTTGAATCATAGAAGTTACTTATCATTGTTGTCCAGTTATATCAATCACCTCCTTTTAATGACTCTCAAGAGAAAAATTCAAGCTATATCATCCTCATTAACAAGGTAAATGCTCCTGGGGCAACTGTTAGTTGAAATATGGTCTTTTATTTGTCCTGCCTCCTGTTGACATTAAGATGTGTTTCACTATGCTGATGTGAGTTGTAAATACAAGGAAGCACATTCAAAGGCAACCTCATCCTATAATGTTTTATTTCCAGACCTCTTAAAAATGAAAACTCTTCATTTTGAGGAGAGCTTTCAATGGCTCCAAGGTCCATCTATCACAAAGAGAGCTTACTCAACCCACCACCTCTGAGCTGTCAACCATTTCAAACAGCCTTGTATGTAAGCCCCGGGGTTTTGTAAGACATAAAAATGCAAGTTTGTGAACATTATGTAAGATTTTGTCTCCACTATATGCCTCTTTTTCTTTCACAGTCTTTTTAACCTTTACCTAAAAGCGGCCTCTTGTCTGTACTTAGACACAATTTCTTTCCCCAGTAGCTTTTCTTTCTGGCTCAGTGCTAGGCACATTTGATGTGGCTTCCCTGCTTCCATATTTCTTTATATTTCTTCCATATAAAATAATCACTTCTCCATAAAGAAAAAATTGTCACACGTTCAGCCATGCAACAGACTGTGAATCTGCCTCTTCTCTCCCCATCTTCTGTAGAATCTAGGGAGAAGGAAAAGTCAGAAGAAGATATCTTACAGATTTTATCAGTTTATCAGAAAAGTTGGGAAATCCACTTTTACTGAAGTTGAAGTAGAATATGGATTTCTGGGGACTGGACACTACCCTGATGCTGCTGTTGCTTTGAGATGGAATGGATAGTCCATCGCGTGGACTCTGCCCAAAGTCCTGGCCTGTGCTCCTGATCCTATGTTACGTCAGGAGCATGTGTCCTACTGGAAGGAATTGTCAAGCAGATTTTCATCAGAGTCAAGTAAATTCAAATACTTCCTTACAAAGATTTACCTGAGCCATTTCCCCAACGTCATTACTGCCCATTCCTCTTCTCCCCTTCCACACTATTTTTTATATATTCCAAGTACATTTATTTTCATTCCCTGCTTGTGTTTGTGAGGACAGGGCAAGAGGTTGGAGACCAGAGCAAAGCGTTACACACAGGGGTACAGAACTTGCTGAGGTTCACAGTCACCAGCTTAGTGCTGCTTCTCTAAGTAGGCAGGTTTGGGATATTTGCTCAAAGCTAGTCATATCTGTTTATAAGCCAAATAATAACAAATAACATTTGACTTCTCCTAAGGATACTTGCAGACGGTTTCATAAGGCTTGAGACACTTACATGGGTGTAATAAATTCAAGTGTCAAGTACAAGTAACCAAGTTTAACAATTTCATTCTAATATAATGTAAAGCAGAAAAGAAGGGGAGAAAGGTAAACAGAACACCCACCCTGAGCATTTTGCCCTGTGAGAGGTATTCAACACTAGCATGGTGAAAGACCTTTTCAGGTGAAAAAGTATTTATCTCCAGCTAACATTATGGTAAAATCTGGTCATCTTATCAACTTTTGAAAACTAGCAGTGAACAAATCTCTCTGCTTAATGACTCATGCAATTTGAAATGGAAATAGCATAAGATGTTTGAAGTCACTATTATGCATTTAAATAGATTAAAGAGAGACTAAACAATTAGTGATAATATGTGTGTGCATTAATGCAGGAGAGAATCAAGTCTTTCAAGTCTTTTAGATTGCTAAGAGGCCTCCCTAGTTTAAAACTGGGAGGAGAGCTAGCTCACAAAAGGATTAAAATACATTATCCTACAGGGTAAATTAGTTATTCTTAATGTGCCAGGATATTTTTGATCCTCAGACGAAAGTTTTGCAGGCTTAGATACGTAGATCATTTTGGATCTCCGAGGAATTAAAAGCAGAATTGTCCTCCAACAGAACAGAAAATGAAGCACACAAAGATCCTTGATGAACACCAAACAAACAGCCCAGTATCTGCTTGAGTTTGTGAGGTGTTTTTTTTCAGCAACACGTTTCATGAGAAGAAACCTGAGGAGGCTTTGGGTGGAGGGTCTCCTGGCTCCTGTGCTCAGAGAGAGGGAGATGTCCTGTGCAACAACACCTTCCAGAGCTTTGAAATCAGGTGGTGTCTCGTCTTGGTACAGGCATCGTTGGTGGTGTCGGGGATGGGGCAGGTGTCTCCAGGGTGCTATATCCTCCTTGCTGGGGCTGTGGAGCACACAACTGAGATACGTGCAATGGCTTCTTCCCATCCAGAAACACTGACAGGAATGGGTTCTGCCTGGCTTGTCTCAGAGAAGTCCTGACTGAAGCAATATGGTAATTATTTACTCTATATAACTTTTTAGCAAGTGTTTGCTATAAATATTTAGTTGTAATGCTGCAATTCTTTCCCTAGCTACAGTGCTGCAAGCTGTAGGTAATCTTCTGTTGTTGCTATTTTTCCCCCTCTTGAGAGCTGCCCAGAATAACCCAAACCAAGTCTTTGTGAAGAAACAGTCGTTTCACTACCTAAGAGGAATGATTTAACTTTTATGCCAGGTGGACGAGGAAGCCAGGTTCTAATAATCAAGTTGCAGTTTGCAAGCGTAGGAAAACACACACTTTGCAGCTTTGGGAAACAAGTACATTAAATTTTCAAAGGCATGATCTTTCTAAAAGTGCAAACAATAGGCTGAACACTGAACTGAAGCTTTGAATGGAGTTGACAGATATTTAGGCCAAGGTAGTTTACGTTTGACACCAGACTCTAACTAAAAGGCAATGTGATTTTCAAAGGTGTTTGTGGGAGGGAGAGGGAAGAAAAAGATACGAAAATATTCTTCAGGCATCTCAATGGGACTCTCATTTGCAATATATTTGAACTTCACCTCAGAATCTTTAAAATACCTTGGGCTCTGGCTCTGAACTTCAATGAAATGACTCTGTGGCCTGTGCCAGAGGCAGACCCCAGGGACGCAGTAAGAATTTAACCGAGGAGATATTGATGCTGGAAGACTTAGAAAATCTGGACTGCCTTGGAGGTTGTTGAGACGCCATGTCATATGACAAGCGTAACTTCCCCCCAGAAGAACTTTAGGTAGTGGGATCAGGCCATTTTAGGCTTCCTGGTAGCCAACCCAGCCAGCTCCTGGACTGATAGGACCTTGGCTCCTCCCAACATGCCCCCTTTTGGGGCACTGAGGTCCCTGTCTCAGCCCATATGATGTCTCTTCCATTACTGAGGGTATCAAGGTCCCCTTATGCATGAGGCATCATTAGGGTTTCTGTTAGACCTCTGCCCAACAGCACCAAATCTTGGAGAAATAGATTCAGAATTAGAACTGGGTTCACAGGCCAGGGAAGGACAGCTGCTATAAAGGAGTGCAGACATCCAAGGAAGCAGCCTCTCCCATGTGCTAATTTAAAGCCCCTCTGTAAATGGATGATAATTTCTACATTAAATATACATGTACGTACGGTTAATCTGTTTGATAAATAATTCAGTGCTATAATGCCACTGAAAAAACAGAGCACTAAGAACAGATTTGGTAGTGCATTGTATATTATATTCGGCTTCATCCCTTTATATACATCAAACCATCTTTCTTTTCTATTTTTCACCCTCCTTTTTTTTTTTTTCCCTAAAGAAAACTGAGGCAAATTGCTCTTATTTTTTATTTACTCCATTATCAAATGCAAACTAGTTCATGGCTGTTGCCATCAGACTTTCACTGAATTTTTAGAGTTGGAAGGGACCGTAGAGATCATCTAGTCCAACTCCCCTGCTGAAGCAGGATTGTTCATACTTTTTATGTCCTGTATGAAATCTCCTTTGCTAGGGGACAGCTTGTCCTGCTGTGGAATGGGAGGGTGAAATACATTATCAGATGAGAGAAGGAGGGCAGTGTCAGCATCAGTCTGGTGTTTTAAGACCAATTGAGCTACATTCCTCATTCAGTAGAGTGGTTTCATGGGATCATAGAATGGTTTAGGTTGGAAGGGAACTTAAACATCATCTAGTTCCAACCTCTCTGCCATGAACAGAGACATCTTCTATGAGACAAGGTTACTCAAAGCCCCATCCAGCCTGGCCATGAACACTTCCAGGGATCTTGGAAACCCCCCTTCGTGAGGAAAGGGACTAAAGACAAAGTTGGCCAAGAACCTCTGTGACATTAGAAAGCCTCACTATGTCACAGGCTCCATCCACAGCTGGCTGCCTAACTGCCGAGGCTGCGTGGGCAGAGAGGGAGACAACTCCTCTCCTCAGGACTGAAAAGGGGGAGGTTGTCCCTTCCCCACTGTCATGGGAAAAATATTCTTCATTGTTGCCTGATGTGGGTGGGATCGTGGTTTATTGAAGTGCCCTTTGAATTATTTGCCCTTTGAACTATTGAAGGGTTATATAAATCAGGACAGCATCCTGAAGGCTTGTAAGGACATGTAATAGCTTTGCTTTCCCTGGCACACAGTGATTTGCCTCTTGTCCTAGACATGGTAAATTTAGAGTGGTGGCAGCCAGAGATGCTGCAGCAGCATGTTGTCAGTCTTCAAAGCACCAGGAGAAGCGGATGTTGCCAAACCAGGTATGTTTTGACATCAGAGAGCTGTCCCTGAGTGCTGTTTGCAGTTGGAGGATGTTGACCTCTTGGAGAACACCTTTGATATGGAGAGCAACATCCCTTTCTTTCTAGAGGAAGATCTCTTCCAAACCCAGTGCTTGCTCTTACCTCTCGCTGAACAAAATTGCACCCGTACAAACGGCAAAAAGGGCAAGGCCCTCCTATGAAGAGAACCTTGATTTATGATTATGTTCACAAATTAAAATTATGAGTGATTCAGGCATGTTGCCATTTCTCTGTGAGGACTCTAATCATAAGGGGTTTGTGAAAACCTGAATGTTTCACAGATTGCATGATGAGTTATTATCAGTCCAACAGTTTCTATCAGAAAGTGTAATTTATAATCAGAGCTCTCTATTCCTTCTTCAGATGCTCCAATCACCCAGGTGGGACAGAAACAACACCCGAGGTCTGAATGGCTAATCACACAGCCACCTATGTGGCAATCCTTTATCACTTGAGCATTATTCATCTGAACTGTTCTGGGCATATTTATTAACAAATACCTGCTATCATGATCAGCTCACTAATGACTCACTTCCAGTCTGGATACTTTTTCAGAAGAAGGGGAAAGGACAGTGGAAGAACCTTAATTGCAACATGATGAGTACCTCCTGCCCTCCCGTCCCTCGCCACTACAGGAGCTCAAAGGAGTAACTGGATAGTCACATAGATACGCTGAGAAGCTAAATCAAGCTACAGGTCAACCACAAGCTCTGTCTTTTGTTCAGAACAAACTTTAAATGACTGCTGCAAGGCAATTATTTCCTAGATGGCATTTTTGAAACAGCGTCACAGTTACTGAGGTGCTTGAGAAATACTGCAGATGAATGTGAACAGTAGGGAGTCTTTGGAAGAAAGGATTATCTGCACAGGGATTATCAGTATAAGCGATACATGTCCATATATACCACTAGGAAAACCAAAATTACGTAGCAGAAAGATGTGATAAAGGAACACATGAAATGGAAAGCTACCTCCATGGGTGGTAATAGTTGGCATTGCTGTCAGTATGAATTATGCAGCCAGTTAGTTGCCAGAGTACGTTACTATGGGGGTTATAGCCCCTATTAAACATACAAGTTACTGCAAAGATTTGGTTGACTTTCTGAGGTCCCTGACAGCCCTTTATTTATTAATATATGTTTTATTTTAAAAGTTAATATTTTGGGGGTAGAATGACAAATGGTAAAGCAATTCCCTTTGTATTTGGTATTTAAGGAGTACTGCAAATATTTACTGCAATGCTAAAACATCATTTCCTGCTTTTCCATTGTGATTAACTGAAAATACACTAGGATTTTGCAAAATTGAGCTCATAGTACCAGGATGATTTTTCTTGCCTGTGTCCTTGTTTCATACTACAAGTTTTTGTGCAGTCATTTTCAGAATTTTCTAACATGGCTATTTTTCTTCCTGAAAGATCACTGTACCTCAGTGAGTTGAACAGCATAACAATCTTCCTGAATTTGGGCTCTGATCAGTAATAGAAATAAGCATTTCGTATGCTCAATAATAAGTAGAAACCATTGGTTGCATTAGAGTGCATCTCAGAAAAATAACAGAGGCAATGAAGCTGGAGAAAAGAAAAGGTGTATTGGTCAAGTTGTTTGTCTCTGTGTCTCCCTCCTTCTTTTCCTTTTTATGTCTGATAACCCCGAAAAATTATTTCTCCATATAAGCACCAGCCAGGTTCAGCATAAGCAGCAATAGCACGAAATATACAGCACCTGGCAACATTTCTGAACCTTGAGTTGAAATGACGACTGCAAAAGGACCAGAAGGAATGGGCAATTTTTACAAGAGAATCCCTGTCATGCCTGCTAATTAGTGCCTCCGGCATGCGGACCCCTGTCCCGATCCCACCAGGCAGAAGCTGAAGCTGTCAGCTCATCTGGGGCAAGTCACCACGAGGGTTATCAGGCTGCAAGAACGCCCACAGTTTTGTCATGTCATTTGCAACCCAGGACAGTATCCTCAGCGCAGGACAATGTTCAAGGAGGGAGGCCAAAAAGAAGAAAAAAAAAAAAAAAAAAAGAAAAAGAAAAAGGGGTTGGAAAACAAGAGAACAGAAAAGCAAAATCACATAGCACTGAGAGGTAACAAGAAACACATGAAAATGAAAACTACCTCCATGTATGTCAATATTTGCCATCTCCAGCAGCATGACCTCCAGAACAAAGGCGACGGGTTCCCTGCTGCCTAGTGACAGAAACGAAAACAAACATTTCCTACAACCCAAGCCTGGCTGCAGTGCTTGCGAGTAATCTCTTATTTATATATTCTGCTCGGAGGATAACCTTAGCTCCAGAAACGCCTGGCATTTCAGCAGAACAAGCCCTTCTTTGGGAGGCACACAATAGCCGAGCTGCGGGCGCGGGGGCTCCCTGCTGCCTGCTGCAGGTCGGGCCCGGATTTCCCTTCTTGGTTGCTCCCCATTTGCAGGGGTATTACCCCTGCTTCATGAAAACAAAAGAAGGAATACAGTGCATACGTTCCCACTTTTTTCTCCCCTACTTCAGCGTATTTAGCAATTATTGTGAGATCCCATGCTGGGGAGATGGCTTCTCGCTTTCATTCTACTATCAAAAATGCATTTGCGGGATCATCCCCGGCGAATCAATGACTCGGTTGTCATTAGATGAGAATGTAACACAAAATTGCATTACTTTTCACATGAGCCCCCCCAGAAACCACAACTACCTGATGAAAATGCTTTTAATCCAATAGTACCTGAGGTGAGGCCTGGTGGCATGTCAAATTGACCCTCATCCCCCACCCCATGGTGCCTCTCTTTCTGCCCACATCTATCCGCTCCCTCTGTTGCTCTCATGCCACCAAAACAACCTCCAAATCCTGTGTTCTCTCCTCAGAAAAAACTGGGTTTTGGCTACTTTGGCTGCCTAACCTACCTCAAACCATAGCCATGTGAGCGGGAGGGATGTGTGGCCAAGTGATTGAAAAGAGGAGCGAGGGACCACACTGGCTCTGTCTTGGCGTGCCCAGCAGCAATGGCGAGCGGCATCTCGTCCTCTGGCCTCAACTCTGCCTCTACGGCCCTGAGCAGACTTCTTGGCCTCTGGCAGCTCTCACAAAATTCGGGAGGAGGGTTGCTCCCCTGTTTGCATGGGAACCACTGCCATCATGCTGAACATTGTGGAAGAATTTGGCAGGCTCTCCCTCAATCACCCCTCCCAATCCTCCCACTTATTTTGCTGCCGTGCTCCAGACATGGGTAAAGTCTTTCAGCGTGTGTTTCTGAAGTGCTTTTCAAGGCTGGGCATTAGGGTTTGGAATAAATAGCAGTGCCATAGAAAAAGTGGGTGGCAGAGTGAGAAACGAAAGAAAAATAATTCTGCCTTCATTCCCCTCCTGCCTGAATTTCTGATTTCTGAGCAGCCCCTGTGGCATGGCTACAGTGTGTTGGCAACTGGAAGAAGATGTTTGAAGGAAGCTGGTCTCCGCAACACTGTGAACTTGCCCAGGGTTGGTGAGGGGGTTTGGCTAACTTTTCCGTTTGGGATCAGTTCCATCAGATGCCAGAATCAGTATTCTTGTCACAGAGGCATTTATTCCTCCACCTCTCCGGGTGAGGGACACCTCAAGCAAGGGGCAGTTACTGCCCTGGAAGGGTGGTGCTGTTGATCTGGTGGATCATACAATCATATATTTGTTTAGGTTGGAAGAGACCTTTAAGATCATTGAGTCCAACCCTTAACCTAGCACTGCCAAGTCCACCACTAAACCGTGATCTTAAGTGCCACATCTACATGCCTTTTAGATACCTCCAGGGATGGTGACTCAACCATTTCCCTGGGCAGCCTGCTCCAGCGCTTTACAACCCTTTCAAGGCCGATCTCCCTCTGCTCTCTGCACAGGGGCAGTGTGGGAAGATGGATTCATTTGCAAATGTAAATACCTGCTGTCAGAGAGGGCAAGGGATTAGCTTTACATATGAAGAGAGAGGTGGCACTGCATGCTGTCAGGCTCATTAGGGAAGCAGGGCCCGTGTAGCTGGGCTATTTGGTAATGATCTACCCACTCCATCCTTCCTTTGTTTCTTTAACAACCCTCCGGCTCAGGCCAGACTCCCTGGGCTTTGACTTTTTCCCTTGAAAAAAACCTCTAGCCCTGTTTCATTTTAAGGCAGGTCGAGAAATCCAATACACATGCATAAAGGATTCGTACGATGAGAGATATGATACACATTTATTTGTACAGTAAACCTAGAATGAAAGGAAAATGCAACTGGTAACGGCGTTTTCCGTGTGTACACTACAGCCCCTGCCCATCACGGGTCACATTCTCCAGTGACGGGTTGCATGGACACATGAAGGACCTCTGCTACTATTTATTGTCTGTATCAGCAGTTGTGTTTGCGTAATCATGTGGCAAATGAGATGCCAAACTGTGCCAGAAATCAGACCTGTAGAACAGTGGATCTCAGCAGGATCCATGGGCTGACTGCATTCATTGCACAGCCACCCGATGAAATTCAAAATATTCTGTCTGAGCACACAGCTGGAGGTGAGAGAGCGTGGGTGGTGAAGGATGGAGAGTCTGCAATCAGCATCAGGTGCCTGCACCCTGAAACGCAGAGTAAAAGCTAAATTACCTTGACAGGAACTCCTGCTGTGCTAGCCATCTTGGGCCCAGTGGGTGCTTCAGGCCTGAACAGACATGATACAGAACACCTCTGGGTGTTTCACCATCTAACTCTCGAATCAAGCCCATAACTTTAGGTAAAACCCAGTATTTCCTTAAAAAAAATATCATATTCATTACCACTAGAGCTGTGATTCACTGGCTTGTGAAAGGATTCCCCTACCCTGCAGTTTCTCTCTCATTCAAATCCCTCGCTTCTCTGCAGGTGTTTATACTAATCCAAAATTCTCTTTAAGAGGTCTCCTGTTAAAATTAGCTGCAAATTTGCCACGGATTTCAGATTCTCTCGGATGGCACAAGGAGGGGTTTCTCTAGTCAGGGAAGTTGGTGCTGGGTGGGTTTCTGTTCTATCCTCCCTATTCAATGGGAGAAGAGCCCATACCAGGCTGCTCTACAAACCCTTGCTTTTTAACAGGGATTAGGCTCCTTGTAGTGCCAAGGTGAGGAGCAGAATTAAAATCTTCTTTCTAGTCCTTCAATAAATGCACACAGAAGGTTTTCTATTAAAAGTCCCTTTTCACATTCACACAAAGGAATTTGCATTTACATGATTCCACAGTCGGGAGGCCCGTGGTTTCATCACCTTGTCTTTCTGACTGTAGGAGGTGGGGTCATGATGCCCAGGTTTCACTAACAGTAGCTTCTCATCCCATGAGAGATAGAATTTGGTTTTTTTGTTAACAACTGCACATTTGCTTGCAAATGCCACATTTGGTCGCAAATAATAGTATGTAGCAGAGTATAAATTTTCTATAACAAGTTATGCAAACAAGATATCATTCACATTAGAGCTCAGACAAGAATACATTAAAATACATGCAAAACAGCCAAATGAGTTGCAAATTGATATATTGATGGTTTGTTTTATTTTTTACTCCTTCAGCTCTGGCTGATGAGCTAATAAAGCCTTATTTGCACTTCCCTGCACTGAGAAGGAAAATAATTATATTTACTAGGAGAAAAGGATATTATATTACATCCCAGACTACATAAGAGATTTTCCTATTTCTGTTGGTTCTATAAATGGACTTTATATTGTCTTGAAAATATTTTAATACATAAATGCATAAAAATTATTCTCTCTCTTGCAGCAGACAACTTGGCAAGAAAAAAAGCCTGAGCAGAATAGCTGTGTTCTCTGAAGACTGCTGAGAGTCTGGATGGTGGCATGGCTTTTGTGAGAAGAGACTATGTGAAGAGTACAAAATAAATGGAAACCAAGGCAGTTCAAGGTTTAATCTAATTTTCATTTCATTTCTTCTAGAAATGGTAAGAGCTTCAAAATATAATGGAAGTTTGCCCAAGACTGAATTTAGTTAATCTTTTAAAATATATGATTAGCTTTTCTTAATCCAATGACTTTTCACTCTCACACCCTTCTGTTTTTCTGATCCTTGGTGTTCAGCATACTCCATTACCATCAGGAAATGCAGAAGCAGGAAATATATGAGGAACTTAATTAAATTGCAAATCTCCTTAGAAATCCTTGCAATCTACTCTTGCAAGCCAAAAGTCGTTCAATATTGCCAACCAGCTTTTGGATCTATATCTGAAATCAACAGTAGCATTTTCTCACGTTTTATCATCTGCTAGGGTTTTTTTCTCCCTTTTCTGATCTTTCTTTCCTGGAAAAGGAGCTCCTCATATATTGTACCAATAGGGTTTTTTGACTGGTAAAATGCAGCCTATGTTCAGTTTCATTTTGGTTTCCCTGCAAAAATGACTGCTTAACTCAATTGAAGAAAGATGGAGAATTTTTTCAGCATCCTGCCTCTTAAATTCTGGAGCCCTGCTAGAAATTTAGAGATGCAAAATTTTAGCTAAATGATAATTTGCAGCTGTTGATTCATAACTACTGGAAATTTAAGCAACATTTTGTTTTGGTTTGGTTGAGTTTGGCTTTGTAAGTGGTATCTATGTTGGGTTTTGTATTGTTTCAGTAAAAAACCTTTCCCAGGAAAGCACTCTGGTCCAGAGCTGCAATGGTCCCTCCTGTCCGTGCCAGCACGGTGGTGGCCACCACTGTGCCAGCACAACACTGGAGGAAGCTGCCTGCCTCCCATCCCCTGGGCTGCCTCCCCCATTCTCACTCCTTTTCTGCCAGTAGGCAACCCAAAGCTTAATGGAAACCACCTCCTGTTCATTAGCCATTGCAATGAAAAAGGGGAGAAGTCGGTCACACCATGGACACAAGATCTGGTGCTCTTCAGTGACCTCCCCTCCCACCCCCAGCCCTGCGCTCTCCTATTCCATTGCCACTATTTTGTCTCTCCCTCCAGAGGTATGTAAAAGGCAAGGCATAGTTTTCAAGCTTTGAACTTTAATTAAATAGGTGTGGGCTACACAGAGCAAATATTTCCTTTCACCCAGGCTGCTGGCTGGAAGAAAGCGAACGAGGAGACCAGGCATTATTTGTGCTCTCCTTCCTTTAGGGTTTTTCTGCACTGTACCATGGCAAGTGGTACATCCACTCTCCATCCTGCTATCCATAGCCATGGTTAAATCCAGTTCTTCAAGACTGGGGAGGAAGACATTGGCACAGGGAGGGCTGGCAGACTCGATGGAAAACCAAACTGATTTGGTGAAACTAATTTTTGCTAAATACATTACATATACATTACATTATATATTATATACTACCCCTTGTTACTCTTTTATGAACGACACTGCAAGCCAGGAGCCAGGCAGAAATAAGGAATACTATAAAGCCCTGAGAGTGCAAGTGAAAAAAGTTGATGGCCAGGTCATGTTTTCCTCCATTTTACCAGTCAGAGGAAAGGGAGCAGCCAGAAATGGGCAGATAATGAATATCAACTCCTGGCTACGTGGCTGGTGCAACTTCTATGACAGTGGGATGTTCTTTGAAGTTTATGGCCTGTTAGAGAGGGATGGGATTCACCTGCCTGGAAGGGGCAAGGGAATCTTTGGCAGCAGCCTGGACAACCTGGTGAAGCAGTGTTTAAACTGAAGGACTTGAGGAGATAAAGTCCAGGGTGACAATGCTGACATCAACTTAGCCATCTGGGGAATAAGCCAAGCCAACCGTAGTGGTGACAAGTGTTCCTTCGTTGACTCCCAAGATGATGAGAACTGACACTATCTGTATTTGCTTCTAGATGAAGTTTATCTCACTCTGTGATAAAAATATGCAGGTTCTCTCCTACAAACGCCTTATGAAATAAACTGTACTCTTGACTCTACTTGACTTTACAGCAAAAAAGTTAGATGAGACTGTGAGTCTAAGGCTATTCAGGGTTTCTCAAAATCCTCTGAACAGCCTTTTTTTAAAAAAATTTAATATTTCAGACATCAAAGTTTGAGAGCCAACCCCTATGTTTCTTTATTCACCACTTTTCAAAAGAAAATAACTTTAAACAATTCCCTGTTAAATAGAAGTTAATCCTATACAAAAGAATAGACTCGGCTGTGAAAGCGGGTTTTGCCCTGCTTATAAGGCTCCTGGGGAAAAAAATGTAATATAAATGCATCAAAAACCCAATACAAGAATCTAAGTCTGCAAATATCTGCACTTCTATATGGAAAGTAAGATCCAACCAGAATCAGTGGGATTTCTGCCCTCAGCTCCAACAAATTCACGGTTTCTCCCTGTGAACAGTCAGAGTAAATGAGAAGGATTGTGCATAATCAGCTGCTCCCCAAATGCAACTATTTACAAGGGATTGTGCCCATGTTTTTAATGCTCTCCTAAATTTTAAGATTAATTATTTCCAAGTGTCAATTTTATTATCTTGCTAATTTGTCTGTGTGTGAATCACTATGCCAGCTGGGCACATAATAATGTAAGCAGCACTCATTTGAAAAAGGGCTCAACCAAGCAAAATGCTGAACATCCTTTGCAGAGATTAAGTTCTTTGAAAGGAGCAGCGGCTGGTGGGGCAGTCAGCATTGAATCCTCAGCCCTTCCCAGCATAGAGATGCATTAGTGGAGCTGAAACAGCAATCTCCTGGTGTGAAATTCTGTGCAAGTTTCTGGCTGCAACATTAAGAGCAAAAGGAAGAGGATACCGTGAAGGGTTTGCAGTTTACATTGAAAGGGAATTGTTTTTTTTCTTGTTTAATAACCAGGTAATAAATAGTTTGCAGAGTCAGGAGGGAAAATTGCAAGCTGTCTGCTTTTATTGCAAGAAGTCCAAGTTACATTTCCCCCCACATCTTCGTCATTCACACTCTATGTTAGGAAAAAAAAGTGGATATTGACTTAAGCATGTGAGCATTAAAAGCCAGAAGTGGAAACCATCGAGTCATTCTCTGCTTTTTCCCAGATGGAGACTGGCAGAGACATAATGCCTTGAGCTTCAGGTGAGCTGAAACATGGATCAAAACAGGCTCTGGGGGAACTATCATCTCTCCTGTCTGTAGCAGAAGCTCCCAGCAGCCTGGCAAAGTGAATCCAACCTGGCTTTAAGAAGGAGAAAAACTAGATTCATGAGAGTATAAAGCCATTGCCAGGCCACATCTCAGGATTATCCTTAAACCTTCCATATCAAATGGCTTGTCACATGCTGCACTTCACGAACAGCTGCAGCTTCCCTGTAAATATTTTATATGACTTCGATTAAACATCTGTTTTGCTGGCGTGCTGCAGCCCATGCTTGACCTTCATTCCTGTCAAGGAGAATAATGCGCACCTCGGGGCATTTCAGTTTCTGAAATCGCACTTGAATAAATCACTAACTTCATAAACAGGGACATCTCACCAGTGGGTGTAAGTGGTAAATGGATCTTCTCCAGGAAGACCAGTCTGGTGGAGTAGGACTTCTCCTTACATGTACTCATGTTCAGCTTCAACAAGCATGTGCAACACATACGATGGCAATATGCAGGAGCAGAAGGTGTCCGTCTTCTTGAAGAAACAAGGCCTGACTGGGACCTGGCTGGTGCAGGTTTCTTCCAAGGAAAATTAAAACAAGCATCCAGAATGTGAGAGCTTCAGAAATAGTACCTTTCTGCTGCTCAGCAGAAAATTACCTTATACTCTCTCTGTAATGGTTTTCATATCTTTCTGCCCAGGTGAAGACAAAGTGGAGGCTTTTTTTCCCTGAGTTTAATACCAGACAAAATATGTAAAAGGAGCAACACTCGTTCTGTGTGTATCAAAATGCAAACAGAGGAAGAAGTTATGAGCTCTGTTACACAAGGACAAAAGATTACAAGAGGAGAGTTGTGAAAATGAACAGAAATAAATGTGATGCAGACCCAGTTTGCCACACTGTGCAAACCAAACTGCCATTCCCTACGGCATCAATCACTCAGCATTTATCAGCCTTAATTTTTCCAAGAATTCAAACTAAGGGTCTGGATTATTATTTCAGGAATCAACACCTCCATCACTATCTGAGAAACTAGTCTGTTAGATCAGCAGAGAAGGATCAAAGATGAGAGCTGGCCCTGCACATGTCTCTGAAATGCCTGACACATTTAGAGAGACGGTTTCACAGCAGACACACAAAATCAGCAGAGAAGTTGCACAGAATTAGGTGTCAAGAACTGAAAATCTGTAAACTTCAGGAGATGATCACATGCTTAACAGGAATCCTAAACATGTTTAAAAATAGATGTTTCTCTGACCTGGGAGCCATCCAAATGCATCTCCAATTACAGCCGCTGTTAGCAGCAATGCCAGAGCAAACCTGGGCATTCCGTGAAAATGGGCCAAAGACACTATTTTTCTTATGACAATGAATGGTCATTAACTCTTTATTATTGTGATAAAGAGCTGGCAGAAAATTTCACTAACCTTATGGGGAAAAAAGACAAAGAAAGAGAAGAAGCCTATTTGATGGTCTCCAATAATGAAACTTGGCGCTTCAGTTTTGATGACTTTAATGGAGCTGGATTTAGTCGAGCGATTTACAGAGAACCTTAACGTGCTGCTGGCAAGCAGAACTAAGTTGAAAAAAATTAAACTGACAGTTATTTTGCTGCAGTTTTATCTCTGAATCCCATCACATCTAGTGTGTAGGACTGGGCCCAGCGCTAGGCATGGCTGGTTTGCTTTAGCCATGTGTGTGCTCAGCCACCGCTGGTGTCTCCTGTGTCTACTGGTGTCCACCTCCCTGTATGGCCTTGCTGCAAGCCTGGCACCTACCCAGGACCTGCTCTTGTGTTTGCACGTGGGGTGCACCCAGTAACAAGCTCGATGGCTGTGGTCTGGGAAAGTTATTACAGCTATCCCGTGACATCAGCAGTTAAGTCATTAAAGTATAATAATAAAGGGGCCAGGTTGTTTCAGAAGTGGATTTTACCTAAATTAATACTGGTTTTATTTTGTGACCTCCTCTTCAGCTTCGCTGGAACTTGCTTCACCTATTTAAATGCAGTCAGCAATGTGATGCCTTGTTGGCAAGGGAGGCCACCTCAACCTCTCCCTTCTTTCCCCAAGTCCTCCTGGGAAAATAAACACTGCAAATGCCTATGGAAAGAGTAAAGCAATCACTGGTATGGAAAAGATTCCCCCCCCCTCCCCGAAGAAAAATATGCTTATGCAAAGGAAAATTCTGCTATGGGACTTGAGGTCAAGCACTGTGAATTCAGAGAGGTTGGCAGGTGAAAAATTTGAGTCATCCAAGAATAGAGCAGCAGTTTTGGGAAATAAGTCATTCATTGTCACTTTTTCACTTGGTTTCAGATCCTATGGTCTGCAGCAAGGTGTCAGGTTTGTGACTTCTTGCAATGGGTCACACACTTTGGCAGGTCAGAGGAGAGCAAGCCTTGGCAGGACTCTGCAGAGGAGAATTTCAGGCTGCCTGCTTACCTTGCTGGTCATTTTCATTCCTTCAGAAGCTTGGGAGGAAACTACCAGTATATCTTATCCCACACTGTTCTCTTTTTTTACTTTTACTGTATTTTTAAAAACTCTTCCTTTTTTCACCACTTTTATCAGAAGTTCCTCTACGGACACATTGCGTTTTTTCACTTGACGGACATCTTTCAGGTTTTTTTGGATAAGGAAGAGAGGTTGTGCCACTTATTCCTAGGGCACAACCATCCCACTTGGCAAGTACCTCTACAATCCTTGAGCAATTACAGGTCACATTCTTCAGCTATCGAATAGCAGGCTTGAGACTTTTCGAGTGCTGTGGGTCCTCCTTGCCATAATTTTGAAAGGTATAAGGTCCCGCAGAGACAAATGTTTCTGTCTCGAGTCCTCAGCATTTGCTGCAGCCTCAAATCCCCGGGAGGGCAAAGCCCTGCACCACAACAGGGGCTTTATGAGTGAAACAGCTATCGGGGTTTCAGGTGATGAAAGGAGAGATGTGGGTGCTTGCCCCCCGTGTTACATGGTTATACAGATGCGTGCTAAGGAAGCTAGATCTGTGTTAGACCTGTTAGCAGATTTATAGCTTGCTTTGCAATGCTGGGGGTTATTCGGAGAACAGCACAGTAGCTTCCTGTGCTGTTACTTTAAAGGAGGTTTTCTGTTACCATCGATCACAGAGGCCGTCTGTAAGCTGAGATCCTTCCAAGGCTCAAGTCTCCATGTGAGGGCTCAGAGGGACCCCTGCATCCAAGGAAAGATACGAGCTTTGCTCTAGGGGAGGTAAAAATAAAGTCAACATAAGCTGTTTGTCCTTGAGCAACTTCAACAGTTTCAATTTCCTAGCAATAGAAAACTTTGCCCAGGACAGAAATGACAATTGCCCTTCAATTCAGAGAGGAAATGGTTCCTCTGTGCTCCAAATAAGATTTGTGTGTCTGTGCCCTACATTCCTATAGGGTACAATAGAGCACTTCACCAATGCTCTTGCTAATCTGCAAGTAGAAGTGCTCTTACCTGGTATCTTGAAAAAGGTATTTTATTTGTGAAACATATACCTAGCCTGATATCCTAGAAATGCATCTCTGCCTTCAAATGTGCATCTTAAAAGAAAATGAAAAAGAAAAAGAAAGAATGAGCCTCAGTATAAAACTTTGCTGTATATTTTCAGGTCCTGGTAAAACCTCTTAGAAGCACAGAACAATGGCAGCATCAGAAGGAGCCACAGAGACAGGGTCCATGTGAATCTGTGAAACTAAGCGTTTGCCTCGGTTTTTTGGTGGCAGCACCTACATTTCCAAAGTAGGAAATGAAGTATTTCCACGTGGCTGGTTGAGCTTTTAAAAACTATTTGTAACTCAGCGAGTCCAAAATACGTTCCTCCTGATCATCTGCTCCTGTCCTTTGCTTAACACAGGACAAATGGATGTTCCCGGTTCCTACACATCACGTTTTATAAGGGATTATTATGAGAAAAGCTTATTAATCTTGTCCAGTTGTTCAGAGCACTGTTTGAAGGATTATTTAACAGCAGGTTCTCACTATTTCCCCCACACCCCCCATCCATTTAATACCTTTTCTGTTTGCTCAGCAGTTTACAACCTTAGTCATGGTACATTGCATCTCCCATAGAAGTGACAATGCTTTCAGTGACAAGCACTTGACATGCCACATGGAGCAAATATAGGAAAAGGAAGGGCAAACAGGGTTCCAGGGCACAGACAGGGACAGCTTTGCTTTTCTTCCCATGCTAGAAAAGTGAATTTTCAGTATCTGAATTTTTTGCAAATGAGATTTGGATTAGTTTTGGTAGCAGCTTTAAGGTAAGCATTTTAATTTTATTTTTATTTTATTTCTAGTCGGTATATGTTTATCTTTTTCCAGCTTTCTGTCCTTGTCCCAGGTTCTTTGCCTGTCCTATGTGTCTTGTGGTCTGCCTTGCCAGTAGTTCATCTTTTCTCTGTCAAAAACGCCCTCCATCTGGGCCTTCTCCCAAACTACTTACAGTCTGTCATGGGAATTGCATCCCGTAATTTCTCAACTTTATAATGTGCTGCTTTGGGAGGGTTCACTTCTCAGATGTGTGATAAAGCTGGTTTCAGCAAGAAAAAAAAGAGATTGCAGGTTCATAGATTCCAAAAGGAGACAACATTAGGTGTGCTAGAACTGACATATATTAAAAACAATTAGAATATGTAGCCACGTTCAGTTATGACCTGTGAGAATCCAAAATATTTTTATGAGCAAGAAAACTGTGTCCTGTAAATGAGCTGCATCAAAGTTAGAATTGGTTGAATATCCGAGTGTAGAGTAGCGTTAATTTAACTGGTTTATTAATTAAAGACTAACTGTTGTCAGATTGTGTTCAGGAAGATGCTTTGATCTAGCTGTATGTCTGAGATATGAAAGTTAAATGCTAAATGGCATTTATCACATCTGATAGGTATGTTTTACAGAGAAAAACCACAAAGCAATTACAGTAATAATTTGTGTTTCTTTTCTGGTGTGTTCTGAAATATCTTTTATCGTGGGAGGTATAGTGTAACAGAGAAGGACTAAGTACTGCCATCAGCTGATGTGTCGTTCCTGTCTATCAATCACAAACCTTTGTCAGGAAACTAGAGAGTCAAAATGAGTTGATAACTGTGAAGAGCTATCCTGATGAAACAAAGCTTTAAAACAACACAGGCATCAGTGGTGAATGATTTGGTTCTGTGCAAGAATGGGGTTTGATCATGCTGTAGAAAAATCAAAATATATCCTGATGAGCAGAAAGGGTTGCCTCTCAGGTGGGTTGGCTGGGCAGGCCACATTGCACCCAGCCAGAACTGCCTGAAGCTCCCCAAAACACTGAACCGTAGGAAAAAAACATATATAACTCAAATCCACTCAAAGCACTATAAGCTACTGATTTGAGAGCAGTTTTTTCCTATATCTCCTTTATGGAAAAATAAAAGAGGCTGCAGATTGTTTTGGCCTCAAGAAATAAATCTGATGCTTTATAGATTTTCATGAGATCTCTCGCTGTTCTCTTTTTGCAAATCACTCTGTTTCTGCTTTCTGCGGAGCTATACGTACATTTTTCCCTTAAGATATCCAGCTTTTTCTTTAGTGGAACTAAGGGTTCATAACTCTAGCTGTGTGGCAAAGAAGCAGACAAATGTCTGAAGTCCTCTGGTTAATATACATATATCTCTGAGTTTCAGGACAGAAAAAGTGTTATTCAAAATTACAAGCCTCTAGCTTAAAGAATAGCTAACAGAAATGCTGACAGAAACGAAAGCTGCTCTAGTAGCAAGAGAGTGCAAACAATTGCAAATTTATATGCCCTTGAACTATTAATTATTTTGCCTTAGAAAGATTAAAAAGGAGTTCTGACTGACCCAAGTTTTGCTTTGAAAACAGAGAGAGAAATACAATATTCCCAGAGTCCCTGACTAGTTTAAGAACATATTTGTTAAATTTAAGACCTGCCAAGACCCAGCTATTATTTTCTAGCTGCTTTGTACCCAGCAGCTTCTTATAAGAAGTGACTTATGGAACATTTTGGGGCTTTTATACCAGCAACAATAACCATCATAAAACTTGTGGAATATGATATTGGACTGAAATACCCGCAGCATATGTTCTGACAACATTTGGTATAACAGCAGACCTGTGAAGGGTTTTAATGCAATTAACAATGCTATTAAAATCCCTGGAATAGCATTAAATCTTATAGACATTCTGTGAATGAAAATAACATGTTATTGTTAACTTTCCTTATTAAAGTCAAGTATTATTTAAAAACTTCTGTGGACCTTCCTGGTAACACAAGAACTGAGTATAAAGAGTCCAGTCTCAGAGAAGTAATAGGCTCCTTTTAATCTTTACACCAATTGAAATAATTAATTTACTAACTCATTTTGATGATGACAATTCCAGCTATTAATCTCACCCTAGTTTTCATTTGACTTGGAACAGACATTTCCACTCTGGAAAAAAAAAATAATCATTTTTAAAAACCTGTCTTGAGGGAGAGGTTGGATACCAAAGGCTTAGGGGTCTGTATCTGAAATCTGTGATGGAAAAAGCCACATTTACACTACAGCTATTGCCACAGCCCCATTTGTAATGACTTTGGAAAAATTTGGGCTGGCTGACTGGTGACTGCACTTGTGCTTTCTGAAACTCCCACCCACTGGGAATTAAATTACAGTAGGAAGAGCTGGACTTCTTCATGCAGAAGAAATGCAGAGACCGTATTTGTAGCCCTGGTGACAGAGAATTGCCATCAATTACAAATTGGTGTTTTTATGACCCAAAAGAAGTTAGTGTGCTTAATCAGGAATAAGATGGAAAGGAACAAGATTTATACAGATCTTCTTTGGTATGTGGAATTAAAAGAAAGCAAACAGTCAGAAACTGATTTCCAAGTCAGACAAGCAGTCTGTACACTGTTTAAATAAACCAGCATGTTATTGATACAAATCAATTCATCAGCACAAGTAAAAATCATTGTGAACCAGAAGCTGGGGTAGATGCACCAAGGCTTTGTGAAGCTTAACCTGGAAATGAGCTTTTTCTTAACTTGTAGAGAACTGAAAAAAAGAGCTAACCTCTTAGCAGAGGGAACCTCTGATTTTTTCCTAATCTGGTATGAAGTTTTGCTGTGTGAATGGGAGCCAGCTTGTCATGGTTTCAGTTGGGATAGGGTTAACTTTCTTACCAGTAGCTGGTATGGTGCTGTGTTTTGGATTTGGGGTGGAAAGTAGTGTTGGTAGCGCATCAGTGGTTTTGGTTGTTGCTAGGCAGATGTCAGGTCCCGGTCCGATTGTTGGTCTGGGAGGGGTTCATAGTGCTTCTGAGGGTGCTCCTCACACCGCCCCACCAGTAAGTAAGAGGGGCTGCTGGGGTAAGTAAGAGTCCCCACTGGTGACTAAGCCATGGCACAGCTAGAGGGACATAATCGCATCTGCTTGTGGAGGCATCTGCATTTGGTGTGGCACGGCGTGATAATAAGTTTCAGAGATGGGTGGATGGGAGGAGGGAGGGAGCTTGACTTCAAAAAAGAACTGCGATGGTGGTTACTGAGTGACCCTGGAAAAAAGGTCATCTCCACTGAATGTCTGCCCCCACCATAGCAGCTAGAAGGCGGCTGGTGCTGGAAGCCTGACCACCACCGAGGGTGATTGATAGCCAACCATGAACCAAAGATGATTTCCCTTTGGCAAATGTTCTCTGCAGTGCAGCTTGGAGGGCCATGAATAACTATATTAGGATAAACCAGCAAAACAAGAAAACTCTCCAAGTCCTCTATTCATCAGCAATAGTGCATCTGCCCAGGCCTGTTGATAGAAGTCCAACCATTTTGCCAAACCATTGTAAAAAATAGATGAGATGTATATTGCTGCACGAGGACTGACACCACCTTGGCACCGCCACAGCTGGAGAAAGAAGGCAGTGTTTTTGCCTGCCATATTGCACCTCGGAGGTGTGAGAACATTTCAGCTTTCAGAAAAGTAAGGCATGCATCCTTCCAAGGAAGAAGGTTTTTAATGGTACAGTCCTCTCGAACCTTATTTTTCTTAAATGCTTCTATGTGCACCCTCTTTCTGCTGTGCTTTGCCCAGGCAATATGAAGCTGTTCTGGAAGAAAATGGCATTTTTTTTCCCCTGCTGCTCTGAAATTCTGGGAAGTACTTTCTGTTTCAAATATTGCTTGTTGTAAATTCAAATTACTGCCATACAGCATGGCTTTCTTTGGCGGCAGAGCAGAACCACAGAGCCCAGTCACATATTTCATGGCGGGGAACGCATCGAACGTATGTACAGCATATAGTAAGCTAGCTGTGAGAAAAAAATTACCCCCTTTGTGTGCCACTAGTCACAATGAGCACTGATATGCAAAAGGAAAACGTTTTCAGAGGCTGAGATGAATGAAGAAGAATGGAGATAGAATGGTATTATGGAAGAGAGAGAAGTTTATTTCCCATAGGTACTATAAGTAGCCCTAACTGGCAAGGTGAAACGTGCTATATCACATATATGAGATGAATTGATGGTAGAAGCCCTGGTCAGCCTGGCACTGCTTGGGAAAGCATTGAAAGCAAACCCCAAGGAAAAACCCCAGCTCCAAGGAGATTTGCTTTGTGGGAGGTACCATATTTGGACAAATTATAAGGAGTTCAAATAATGAGGACAGGAAGCTAAGATTGGAGGCTTTTTAAGAGGACATGCAGGGAGCTCATAAGCCCTCGGCTGTGCCAAGGGTAAGTAGAGATTGAGAGCCTTGGGCATACCTTGGAGGAAAGAATGGTCCAAATAATATGAAGAGCAAGGGGAGAGATCAATAACTTATGAGCCACTAGCACTTTTAAAACCTGAAAGAATTCAAATAGAAAAGGAGGCTCTGGCCTGAGTCCACGGATCTCATGTCTTAATTTATAAGAGGTCATTGCCAACCGAAATTCACCATTAAACATCTCCTGCCGTGGCCAAAAAGGGTCTAACAAACCTCATTCTCTCTTCAGAGCCTGGAGCACTGAGATAATCTCCCCACAGACGGACTGGAGACAGTTTATCCTCATTGTATTCCCTGCGTTTTTTATCCTTTTCCTTCAGGTTTGGTCTGTGGCTTTCTCTCTGAGGATGTCTTTTACGAACAGATGTTCTGCATACCTGTCTCTCATGTAGATATGCTACCAGCAATTAATTAGATGCAATTGTAATGTTCTTTTTCTGTTCTAGATGTTCAGAAAGCCAGGCCTGCAAATCCTTTGAATGCATGTAACTGGAGTGATTTATCCCTATCAGAGTGAGATAATAGAGCTTTCATACAACCACTGGATAAAATCATGGGTCACCTAGGTTTAGCTAAGGGAACCTTGATTGCAGGAGAAAAAAGACAGAGCTGCCTGTGGTTACAGTGCTTTGTCCTCTGCTTGTGGTTTTGTGGTTTTGGGGATTACTTTTTTTGAGTAGGGAAACCAGCTTTATAAGAAACAGTTCATTATTCCCTATCAACAGTGAGAACTCAAAGGGAAATCAAAGGGTGGAAAGTGGCCAGCAGATTTATCCAGATTCATTCTCTTTTTCTGAGCGAAACAGCCATTTTGCAGCCTCAGCTTCCCAGCCTACCTCTCTCTGCAACACGTGGTGGGTATGACTGTGTGCCAGGTAGCACCCATAGAAAGATGTGGGGGAAGCCAAGGAGATACCCCCACCTCCCCATCTGAGGACTCACCACCTCTGGCTGTTCTCTCACCAGTCTGGAGTCAGGAAGATGAAATTGAGTCATTTTATGGCTATAGTTTAGGTGACACCCTTACTTGGCAGGTAAAGTCTCTTGGCACACAGGAGTCATCCTCGTCCTAATCTGTGCACCCCCTTCTCATCACCCTTATGGTTAAAGGGCAATTCCCACACTTTGCAAAGCAACACTAAGTGTCCCCAGGCATTATTCAGGTCAGAAAGGCTTTTAAGTCACTGGGACAGGAAATTGGATGGGGAGAGGAAAAGGTACTCTGGCTCTTCCCTTCACCATCAAGACTAGGCAGAATTAAGCTGTCTGTTTTGTTCAAGTAGGATACAGTCAATGGTCTCATGTGATTTATCCCATGTAGGATGACAGAATGGATCATATGAGGATCATCAAGTCAAGGTCTCAGCAGAATTGGTTTTCTGACTCATTTATCAAAGCATTGTATAATTCTTCTGAGCTTTCAATCTTACCATAGCTAGGAGTCCAAAATCTCACTTGTGGTAAGTGCTATTTTACATCTTAGGTGAAAGACTGAACTGCCATTGAGCTCTCACCCTGATTTTTCTAATCACAGAATCAGCAGAATGATGGGATCCAAGCTCAGAGACTGGGGTTGCCCCACATGCCTTGGCTCCAGGAATTTGAAATGTGCAGAAAAAAATGGAAGTTGCTATTTCTACAGCATTTTGCTATTCAGACCCAATATGGCTCAAACAGTCTAGAGCACGACAGAGCCAGCAGGCAGCACAGCCATTTCACAAAAGCCTTGGCCACGCACTGCTGCCTATCAATCCTCCATGTCTGGAGAAGACCTAGCCAACGCGGTGCCCCACTGGCTGGCTTGGTGAATTTATCGCTACCCATCTTTCTTCCCAGGATCATTATTATTCAAATCTTTCCTGTCCTGTCCTAAAATGTCATTACAATCAGACAGATGAAGTAGTAGTGGAGACATAAAACAGCATCGTACAGTCAGAAAAGAGGTTTAAAAGTTATGGGTGTTCCTTGGAATTCTGAGAACATAAGCGATACTGCTTCTTTCAGCCTCTTGCTCTTAGTAAAATTAAAAGACTAGAATATAATATCCAGTCTTATCTACTCTTATTTTAGCTATATTTCATTAATCCTCTATTAACAATTTACACCTTGACTATTCTTAATAGAAAACCTTAATCCTGGTGTGGGAAGGAAATACTAGTGGAGTGAGACACATCAACACTGCAGCAACAGCAGCAGCAACTATCCTGGTTATGAGTGAGAATAACAATAATAACAGTTTTTTTAATCCTGTCATGGATTCCAATGTCGGTTATTCAGTCTAAGCAGCAACACTGATAACTTCAAGACATATAAATTTTGCATATGTAATAGATAAATTTGCTTTCCAGTGAGGGAGTACAAGAGAAACCAAGTGGCACGGTTATATCTAGATCCTGAGTAACCAGCAAAGTACAATCATTTATGATTCACGGTTCATTTATTTACAATAATGCTTTGCATAACAAATAAATGAGAATTTTTAAATCTGCTTGTGGACAAGTACATGGTTATGAAAAGTGGGGACATTCATCCAATAAATAATTTACTATGAATTAAACATTCATCACCAGTACTAGCCAAAGCAATAAAAGTCTTTGTTTGGAATCCTTTTTTTAATTGGTTTTTAGTGATAGATCTAAGCCATAAGTGTACATGTAGACTTTTAATATCTTCGTGGAATTGTTTTCAGCCCTTGGATTTTACTTTAATCTATTATAAAAATAGGAAATACTTTGCAAGGTAAACATATATATACACAGTCTGGAGAGACTCAACCTTTCAGTGACTTGGATCTTGGACTTCAATCAAATAAATCAAATCAGGGAAACTATTACAGTGAATAGGTATTGAATCTGTGTGAATTGTGTCTAAAATGTAAACGAATATATTCGGTTTTATTCGTGATATTCTTTTCTCTTTTGGATAATGGGCAAAAACATATGCTCAAAATCATAAGTTTATTGCTAAAAATTGTTAAAAGCCAAGCATGTTTGCAGGCTCCTGCTGAATTTCACTTGCTTTGTCTTGTAGCTAGAAGGTTCTGGGCTGCACAGCTCCCAGGGAAAAATGACTCATTTGCCAGAGGCAAAAAAAGGTCAGAAGAATAAGCTGTTCTTTGAGATCCTGTGACCCTGGTTCTTTGAGACCACCAAAAGAAAGGACCGTCCCAAGCTTCAACTCCAGCAAGTGCAAGTGATGCATTTTTGATTTGCCTTATTGTATCAACAAAGAACAACAGGGGCATTTAAAACCCTCCTCTAACAGTTGTCAATGATATAGTTTAAATAGTCATTGGAAAAGATGATCTAACTCCATCCAAGGGATGGGTGGGACCCTGGGTAGGCAGGAAACACCGGAAATTGAGGATGGGAACTTCATGAACATCTCCTGGCTTAGACACAAACCAGGCAGGTGAGCAGAGGAGCAGAGCTGGGGGTAGCCACACTTTCCAGCTGCTTTAACACCAGTGGCTTTCCATCAGCCATGCATTTTGTGCTCGCAGTAGGACTCACCCCCATTCATCCAAGAGAGAAAAATCCACACCCCCCAAAAAAAATAAAAAAAAAATTGCTCCTGCCAGTTATCCAAAGCCTGCAATTAAATTTGCAATTTGCTGCAAGATTTCTGAGATTTCAAAGGAGACAATAGTTTAACCCAGGTCAGGTGACTTAAGTTTTATTTACTACTACAAAGGAAAAATACAGATTTTTACAAATATTCAGACCAGGCAAACATTTGATAATAATTACTAAGAAGAACAACATTTTCTCAGAAATAATTTTCCCTCTCTAGGGGAGGAAAAAAAGAAGTTCATTTTTGTGAGAAATTGTGGGGTTGAGACATGAGACAAAAGCGTTAAGCATTTTGGTTGGTAAAGCTATCAGAAATGTGATATTTTATTGCTTTTGGCTCTAGCACACATTATTTTCCAGCTCCACCATTCGTGTTGCAGCACATACAACCTTACACAACATGATATGCGTGTAACTTTGGTATCTGATGTAATATGAGGTTCCAAAGAAAGAGGATGGGATGACTCAGATGGACGAAGCGCAGATACACAGTTGGCCAGGAGAAGACAAGCTCTTCCTCATGACAACCAAAGAATGAAGCCTGTGAGATGTACGGTGGCTTCTGACCCCCATGAACCTCCTGCAGGGTTGGGGAGAGGCATTAAAACTTTACTCATTCTGTAGTAGTTGCAGTCCAAAAATGTGGGACTAAAACATCCTAAGAAGTGGGCAAAGTTAGTTGCATCCTAAAAGTGGGATGTCTGAGGCAGACTTGAATAATAAGTCTTGCAAGAGCAGAAACCATCAGCCCTGACCACTCATCTCTGCAACAGCCAAGACTCAAATAAAAATTCACACGTTCCACAGGCAGCAGTGTGTTTCTGGGTCAGAAAGGGGGCTTTTGAGTATTTTGCTTCGGTCTGTCACCGAATGAATAGAATATGCAGTCTGCAAGTACAGAGCAAAAAAAGGATGTGTTTGTTGATCCGATGGAACTCAGGCCAGCTCTCTTATTGGCTTTGCTGTTGGCGTTCTAGTTCAGGCACCGAATATGAGTTGTTGAGGCTGATTTTTGTAAAACATTTTAAAATTCTTTGGGTATTAATTTAAAGGACTGAGAGAGGTTTGGGCCATTGCATCAAGTATATTAACATAGTTTTGAGAGTATTTCTGGGCACATATGCTAAATTTGAAAGTTCAATGTACTTGCAAAATTGCAAGTATAAATCAAATATCAACTAAAGCATTTCCTCAGACCAATGGTTTTAAGTGTTCTCAACAGCTGGAAAAAGTGCAGACTCTTTGCTATGCAAAATTGGCGTGTATAGATTTGGAGCATAGACAGATCTTTGATAAACTACAGCAATCCGTCATGTTTAAATGTGTTTGTTGTTAGCAGGGCACAAGCCTGATTTGATTACTGTGATGTTCTGGAAAAAAAAAAAAA
>BJBW01013299.1:2457-40838 GCA_004320125.1 Scolopax mira | reverse complement strand
GTGTCATCTCCAGCACTTTCTGTTTTGACTTTTTAGGGGCTTTTTTTTGAGAGAAATGGACAAGAAATTAGCAAAATACTTAAGAATTCTGGAAAGCACATGACCTTTGGAGCAAAATTTAGGATTGCAGCAGATGAAGTCCTAAATTATTTATATAGTTCATCATCAATCTTAGCAGCGACAAATAGTCCCTTAACTTTTTCCACATAAATCCCCCCGGGTGCTGGGCTGCTTCTCCAGCCCAGGGGCACTGGGGGAGCCCGTCCTGCACCTCCCTGTGCCCCTGGAGGTTCCATGACCCCAGGACACCCATCTGGGGAGTGGGCTGGAGGGAGAGTTGGGCAGAGGGGACTTATAAAGCTCCCTGAATGGGGAAGATGTGGAACAGAAGCTGTGAACTAATTGGTGATCACCAATCCTACTTAAAGTCTCCATGGTATCTTCTGTGAAATGAGAAATCCAGCTAGCTTGCTGAATTAATTGCACTAAGGCTTGCTAATTTTGCTGCAATGAGGTTCAGTTTCTAGACCATCCAGTTCCTGCAGCTTTACTTGGAAAATTCACCTTCTGTGAAGTTAGAGGTTTGGATGACTTCCACCACAAGAATTCATTAAGACATGCCACTCTAAAAAAACTTTTGTGTTCGAATGAATGACCCCAGTTTTGCAAACACCTCCTCAGTTATTTGTGTGTGAGGAGAGAACCTGGGTACCACATGGAGGAGAGCTAGTCCGGGGTGTTAGCCTCCATGCAGCATGTCCCTTGTGGACCCCCCTTCACCAACCATCTGCAGCACCCCAGCAGAGAAAGGGACATGCCTGCTGCATGCCAAACCTCTGCTGTCGGTAAGATGCTGTGTAAGGATTAGCAATCATCCTGAAAACAGAGAAATCAACCTGTGACCATCCGTTAAAGGGCTTGAAGACCAGAGTTGCATACCTACATGGATCTCTGGTGTTCATAGAGGGCAGACGGTTGCAGGAGGTGAAAGCAGATACTAAGTCAAAGATATTTTTCTTTAGTTATAACACACATGGGAATTAGGAATAATGACTATGTCCTGGCACTTTGATAGGAGCCTGGGGAGAAAAGCTGCCAAACGCAGTACTGAAAAACAATGACAAAATATTTATCATTTTCAGCAACATGCATATGCATAGTTCAAATAGCCTTAGGTACCAAGGTCTTACGTAATTGATGAAAATAATTCCTGTATTATTCTTGCCCAACACAAATAAACAAAACTAAAACAGTGAGAAGCTTTGTTCTGTTTTTTATGTTAATGATGTTTCTAAAATTTCCTAAGTGCAACAGGTGCATCTAAACTTGGGGAAAAAAAAAGAAAAATAAGCTCGTAGGCATAATCAGAGTAAGATCTTAATTTTCTAATAAATTTTCCTTCCTTTGAACATTGACAGTCTTTTGTTTTCCTTTCCAAAGTGTAGCTGTAAACCAGTTTATCAGGTACAAATAAAATTTTCTTAAATTCAGCAGAGAATAATGAATTGGTTTTATAGGCCTATAAAACAACCCGAGTCTGTGGGCATTTTGAAATAATGGTGTCAATTAGGTTCTGTAACGTGTTCTGGGAGATATCATGAGAAATGCAGCAGCAAACTCATTTTTTTTCCTTTCAAAATGATCACCTGCAATATGCAATAAAATGCTAGGATGTAGTCATAAAAGAACCATTGCAGTATCCTCCCTAATATATATGTAAATATTTCATCACATTGAAACTTTGAGGCACACAAGAAAGCTGTTAGAAATTAACACCAGCTTCCAGTTGCCATATAAATCAAAGCAACAGCTCTTCTCTAAATAAAGTACCAGCTTAGGGGAGTAAGCTACTTTGATTAAGTGCTGATGGGAATTGGCCCTGCTCGGCATCGTTGCCATTAACAGGCAGAACCTGGCTCTCATCCTGCTTTGCAAATGTTGTGAGGCCTGCCATCGCTGCTAGAGGACTTTGTGGTGTTCCCACCTTAGGACCATCACCTTTGCCAGGTAAGGATTTTTTGCAGTTTAAAGGATATGATAGCCAACTTTGGTCGCTAAACCAAATTGTTTTGAGAGAACCCCAGAAGTTGAGAGGGGATGAAAACACCCTTGTTAAAGCTCTTTCCTCTGAAAACCTTCTCTGAAATAATAGTGGCATGTTCTTGGTTCTTTGTACCAAAAAGGACAATAATTCTGCAGGAGGCTTCACCCTTCACAGCAGCAGGAGGGTATTAAGCAGGATGCTTAGCCACCTTAACGTTTTTCTGGAATAAAACAGCCTGAAGGAATAATGGAATCATGGAATTGTCAGAATTGGAAGGGACCTCTAGAGATCATCTACTCTAACTCTCCTGCTAAAGTAGGGCTGCCCAGAGCACATCACTCAGGGCTGCATCCATGTGTGTCTTGAAGATCTCCAGAGAAGGGGACTCCACACCCTCCCTGGGCAGCCTGTTCCAGGGCTCTGTCACTATTATTCCAAAGTTTGTTTAAGTTGGAAAAAATACATATTGCTCTCTAGGACTGAATTGTCACAACAAAATGACTACAGAGAGAATGAGGAAAAAAAGTCAGGAAGGTCAAGTTATGTTAGTGCCCACGGTGATGCTGCAACGGGCAGTGTCCCTTCAGAAGCAACAGCTGCACAAATCACAGCTTATTTTGTAAAGTCTGTAAAGTATTCTTGCCTTTAGTGGAGGGAGAAAATGAACATTTAATCTTTTAAGGAAGACTGTAACTGAGAAATCATTTGTTCCCAACGAGATGGGGAAGCACAGAAAAATGGGAAATTTATTTTAATAGGTGTCAAGAACCAAAAGATACGGATAGAGCATCCAACCTGTTTTCACTTAACCCCTTGTGTATGCATACTTTTCTGTGCATAATCAGCCCTTTTTTTCTGTCCCTGCCAGATGAACGTTGAAAATAGGACATAGCTCTGTCGAGAACTCAGAAACTCAGGCCAGCTAATGAACAAAGTGGGTGTGCAGCCTTGCAGCTCTCCAGGGCTGCAAGCTCATAGTCTCTCAGGGAAATTAAAAAAGAGGATGAAACAGTGTTCCTTTGTGGGAACAGCTACTAACTCGGTCTTGCTGATTGCAAAAAACCAGGAATTTCATTCTTTGAAGAACTATAACAATGCCTTTGTATGTGCTTACACTATGGAATAAAAGGAGAGGCAAGGCCCTTGTTTTCATGTTAGAGATGGGTGCTGGGTAAAACTAGAAATGGGTTGGATGCGATGGAAATATTTCAGGTAATATGTTTTGTTCCCATGAGGATGCCTTGTTTGTAAATTACTTCTGGAGTGAATGATCAACTCTGCTTAGTGCCCAAAAGCATGACTGGTTGGTGGGAGCAAGCTCTGCCGTGGTCTCCAGCCTTCTGCTTTCCTCCCCACCTCCCATGTCCACCTCTGGTGACACAGCACTGCCCCTCAGGAGGGAAGTGCAAGGCACAGTCTCTGCTGCTTTGCAATGCTAGCAGGGAGGCAGGACCTGTGGAAGGGTCTGTTGCAGGTGGTTTAAGGGCTGAAATATTTTGGGGTATTTCTACAGAATGGGGAAAGCTGATGTTTACAACAATGATTGTCAACCACCAGCCTGATGATGGGCAGCAGCTGGGGACTACAAAATACATGGTGCTGAAGCCCACTGGGTCCCTCCATGAAAGGTGAAGGGGAAAGAACCTCTTTGAGAAACCAGTAATGAAGGGCTTATTTAGTTATGTTCCCGTTATTTATTATTTACAGTAGCACTCAACATAACATCCCTCTTCTCAGGCAGTCCTTGCTATGTGGAGCTCATAACTAGAGCGACAGATCAATATGCAGTCTCTGAATGGAGAAACTTACACGATCCCAAGTGCAAGACTGAGGTAGCTCCCTCCTGCACAAGGACAGAAGAAACACAGAAAGTTCTCCTTCTTAGGACTGGTCGAGGAGGCTTTAACAACCAAAAGGAACAAGTGTATAGAAATGAATTTGAAAGATAGTTTCACATCTTTTTGTTTGCTTACCTTTTCTTAGAGGAAAATCAACCATTCAAAGAATGACTTTTGAGTAGATGTATCTCTTTCTTTGCGTATCCAGCAGGGCTTGCGCTGGCACAACACATTAAGTGTGCATGCCATACTACAATTTGGTGCACAGAATAAAAGAAAGGAAAAAAAAATATTATTCATTCCATGACATTTTCCCATTCTAACAGCTCCCAGACTTTCACAATATTTTTAATGCCAACAAAGACACTGTTTTACATGATAAAATTAGAATACCCTGGCTCATTTCCCTGCATGTGAAGGCCATCAAGTTCTTGACAGGACAAGTTACTCAATCACAGCCTGCATGGATATTGGTGAGGTGGTTACACTAGAGGTGGAGGTCAGTAGCAGTCACAAAAGGATCTGTGAGTAAATGCAGGCTCTGCTATCCATATCCTTTTGCAACCTGCACAGGCAAAATCCCAATTGCGATTCCTTTTAAAGCACTGCCATTTATAAAATCAATTCAGAGCTATGAATTTCAATGAGAACATTGTGTTGTGTGCTCGGCAGCCAACACCTCGCCTGACTCTTCAGGAATAATTAGCCTGTTAGCTTATCTAATGGGATGGCTGAACCCAGAGAGTTTAAAGGGTATGTTTGGATAAGCATACACAGCTCATCACAGTTCCTGAGCCAACAAGAAATTGCACTCCCGTCTTGCTAGAATGATCATTTCTAGCTCCTGGGGGCTGGTCATATTTTCTTCGTCAACCTCATCTTTCATCCAACTACCTTCTAAATAAAACAAGTCCACAAACATGTGTAGAAAGTCTAAATCTAGCACATCTTCCGAAAATCACTAGAGCTCCAGTTTGGCCCTAACTATCTCTTTCACCACTAATCACTAACTTCCAATGAAATATAGAGTTTTTCAACGTTACTTGCTGTGCTTTCTGCCCCTGGCCTGCCTTGATGCTCAAATGTTATTTCCACCGTTGTGGATCAAAACAATCAAGGCAACGGGAAGAAGTGATTTATTAATGTGGTACCTATGGCATTATAAAAAAAAAAAAATAAACAATGACCAAACAAATTCAAAAGATGGAAAAATAACAAGTTTTAATTGCAGGAAGTGCAGAGACGAGGAAAATAATGCTAGAGGAAGCATAAAGACATGGCATTTTTAGAGAAAAGAGGAGACATGCAATCTGCTATGTGATTTGGGGCTTTTTGTCTGAATGATGCTGAGCAATCCTTCTTTTTAGCTGATGCCTCAGAATACAAATTGTCTACTAAATATCTGCAGCTGCAGTCTGCTCTGCTATTGGAGCGGCTGCAGAATGTCACTGCTATTTGCTTTGTGTAGAAGAGCAGAGGGGGAAGGGTTCGAAGAGAGACAAAGACTACAGTAGCTTTGCTAAGACAGACCTGTGTATTAAGCTTGTGGTTTTTAATTCTTCCCCTTTGGGTTTATCCTGTTCCTTGTGGTTTGTTCAATACGAGGAAGAGAAGTGGCAGCACAAGGGTAACTGAACAGCCTGGGTTTGGTCAGACCTGTGTTCACTTTGAGATAATTATTATTTACTCCTAGCAATATAGTCAGATCTAGGAGCTCTGGTCATGGCCCAAGGTCTTATTTTTCAAGGGACAAATGCAGACTAAGGCAATGTAACCTTCTAAAGGACTAAAGATTTATTGATTTTTTTTAAGGATGTCTGTAGTATGCAAAGTGTAATCCATAATGCAGCAGATTACATTATAAATAACACACAAATGGTGTACTGAAAGCCAAACAGAATGCGAAGCACAGCTTTATCAAAAGCTAGAAAGAGTCATATCATGCAAAAAAGACCATGCTGAGCCTCAAGAAAGGAAACTCATATGACCCTTTGGGATTAGCTATGACGTGCATCTTTCACCTTAAAATATCAGTGATTAGCAAGAGGAGTAAAGGAAGTCATCAGAAGGTTACATACTATCATACTGCTAAAGTTAGAGCTTTCTTTTGAGTCCATTTTAGCTGTAATTCATGACTGCTGGGAAACTGAAATCACTGTTTTTTTAAAAAGAGTGAATCAATTATAATACAATGTTAGACATCAAGGCAAAGATCAAGCTGTCACATTTTTAACATTCTACTATAGTCATTTAAAATACAGTATCCATGTTGGGCCACACAGAGGAATGCTGTCCCTATAGGATCAAGTATGGTGTGTATGCCTGGCAATCTCAAAATACACATTGCTCCTCTGCAGCTCTGGATTCCTTCATTTAATATCAGCTAATATTAACACTGTTCAGTCATGAAGAGTGCAAATCCCACTTTCTTCCCACTGCCTTCGATGGCAATAAGGGTTTTGTTCTGTCTGACTCTGAGGGACACACCTGCCCACAGTACCAAGTTGTCTGAATAGATGGATACGGAAGGCAAGGTGAAATACTTCAGGAGACAGAGACAGAGTGTCTTTTCAATTCAAGGCATTCCTTAGTCACACTTTAAAATCCAGGCATCATGCTGTTCAGACACACTTGGAATAATTTTGGTTGTGTTTTGAACAGCTAGTCAACTAAAAGATTATGTCTGATTCCTATAAATCAAACTTAGATTCACAAAAAAATACACCCCAGTTGCATCATGCATGTTTAACACTTCAAGTTGGGGGTATTATGATTAATAACAGACCTGAATGTTAATTTGCTTTTTTTTTCACAGTAAACATGTTATTGAAATATAGTTAATCAAAATCATGTAACATATGCTGCATGTAGTAGTTTGAGTGCAGATTTTTGTAATAAAAAATGAGAGCTGAAGAGACAGAATTGTGCAGTTCAGTGAAAATAACTGTTTCAGACTCTCATGCTTCACAGCAGGAAGGGAACGGGGGCAAAGAGGATAAGAAGAGAAAAGAGAAGGAAGGATTAAATCAGGCAAAAAAAAAAAAGACATACAAAGATTATGAAAGGTGGGTAAATATTTTGAGAGAAAGTTCAATGGCTTTGTAAACCAGACTAGTTTTAGTCTTGCTATTGAATGCAGCGTGTTGAAATGAATGCCCATTTACTGAGGCTTGGTGTGTTTTTGGTGAGTGTTTGTGGGTATATTAGTAGCTTGACTGGCTCAGGGTGGTATCACAGCTGGGCATTCAGTGCAGTCACTGATAAATGTGTTCATTTATGCTGACAGAACAGGGCTTGACAAGTTTCACTGCATTTCTGCTCTATCGGTTGTTTAAGACATCTTTTCAGGAGGAATAATCTTCAAAGTCTCCCTCAACCAGCGTTAGATTGAGCGTGATTTGTCTGTATGCCACAGCACTGGAGACACCATGAAACCATCCTCGTTTCACACAACAGCGTTCATCTCCATCCCTGCCCTCTCTAACCCGAAGGGAATAAGGCAAAGCTTTGAGAGCTCCTTTCTTTTCAGAGGCTATTTCCTCATCATCTCTATTACTGCACATGTAAGTTCAACAGAGACAAGGAAACCTTGGAGCTATTTACTAGCATGTAATAACAGCAAGAGTTACAAGTTTTCTCTGTTTTTAAAATATATCACTGGTTTCCAGTAGTATTTCTCATGGTAATATTAGTGTTCTTAAGACAGTGTAATTTGCTAAAATGCAGCTGCAAGCTGCTTTTTCTCACCTGCAGTTGAGATATCTATATATATTTAATATTACTAGTATTTTACCTTCCTGTAAACCCATGAGAACCATAAAACTGTTCGTAAGCATCGGTGACCTGATTTATGAGAGCTGAAAGTTACTGAAATTGTGTGCAATCTGGGGTTCTGTGCCCACATATGTCTGAAAGCCACCTTCAGCCATCCAAAACTCAGGTGTGCAACTTGAACCACCTCTATGAGGCCTCTCCATAACCAAGTGAAAGGCACCTCTAAAGGCCAGCAATATGTATAAAATATACCCATAAGTGATACATTGAAGGTGCTTACCATTCCCTGTGACTACAGAGAAAGCTGGGACGCAAGGGACAGAGAGCCTAGGGAGCAGATTTAGGACTAAATGTTGGGGTTTTTAAAGTGTTTTTCACTGTTAGAGGTAGATGAGAAGAGTCATATCCTAATTCACCATATGTTCACTTATTCCAAGATTGTGTAAAAGGCGATCTGGCTAGAATACTTCTGCTTTCCCATCTTGTGTACGCAGAGATCTGCACCTAAGCTTACCTATTTTATTACTTTTAGTGGTTTATTCCCAATATAATCACACATGGCTTGTATCAGACAGGTGCTAAGCATTGCATTAAACTGCTTATGGAAACTGCTAAAAGTGGTGACACACTGAAATGTGATTTATTTTCCCTTAGCTGAAGGAAAGCAAAACAATTACCACTATAACTATTGAATGTTTGAACATTAGCGTGTTCTTAAAAGCATATTGTTAGTTTATGGGGTTGCTACTTATTTCACAAAGCCAATTCTGCTGGAAATTTGGCTATTAGGAGATGCTGAAAAGAAATTAAAATCCAGGCTGAGCAACATTAAAAGAAAATCGTCTGAAGAGATTAGTTGATTCTACACCGTAACGTCACTTGTCATTCAGCAGCTCTTTTTCATACCACTTCTTTAAAATTAGGAGTGAATTTCAGATGGGAAAATGAGTATATCACAAATGCAGAATGACCTGCCTGGGATTGTGGAGACCACCCCAATGTCAGCGATTAGACCTTCCTCTTGCTCGGCAGGGATTTGTACAGGCTCCTGGGGTGCAGGGCCAGGGCCAGCATCTTTAAGGCAATGAGCTGGGACACGGGGGAATATCTGGAGCAGCTGCTGCCAGTGCCCTGTCAGGGAAATAGCTCTTCTTAATTGGAAATAAAGCCTCATGTTACATTCCTTCACGGTTATATCCTTTGGTAGAACTTAGAGGAAGTTTCCCATTTTTGCGTGTGCTGTTTGCAGTTGTTTCATTACCTGTGGTGTCTGTACTAACCTACACGTGATGCCCTCTTACAGAGCCCAGCCCCATCAAACCTATTGAATGGGGGTTTCTGTTGAGTGTATCTATATCTTTGCTTCATGTAACAAGTGATTCTAATTAGTTTATCCATGCCAAATAGACAAGTTCACATATGAAATTTCATAGAATGATACAGTCTTCTAGGTTGGAAGGGACCTTTAAGATTGAGTCCAATCAACAACCTAACATTGCCAACTTACCACGAAACCATGTCCCTAAGCACCACGTCTACCCATCGTTTAAATACCTGCAGGGATGGCGATTCTACCACTTCCCTGGGCAACCTGTTCCAATGTTTGATAACTCTTTTGGTGAAGAAATTTTTCCTGATATCCAGTCCAAACCTCCCTTGGTGCAATTTGAGGCTGTTTCCTCTCATCCTGTTGCCTGTTACTTAGGAGAAGGCACCGACCTCCACCTCTACAACCTCCTTCCAAACTCCTCTAATCAACACCATCCTTCTGTTGCATTAAGTACTTAGATATTTTGTCCTACAGTAACAGAATGGAACAGGTAAAATGTCTGGATCTGGCTTATGAAAAGTTTATGACTGCGCAGAAGATATTCGTAAATGTGGCATTTGATGGTTTCGCTTAAAAATATTTTGCAATGAATAATGAATTACAACTTGTATATTATATTTACATTTTTAAAGTATTTTATAAATTAACCAAAAAAACCCTCACCATGTAACTGAAAAATAAGTCAGATAATTAAATCTATGAGAAATTGGTCGGTTTGAAGTATAAACAACTTTGATGTTACTAATAAATGTACCAAAGCTGCTTTGCAAATAAGAATAACGCTTTTATTCAAAAATATACTTTCTATTGGGGAAAAAAGGAATATGCGGATAAACCCTCAAAGCCCTTTTTGTTTATAGACTTTTTGACAAAGTCCCTCTGGATCTGCTGCCCACTGCTGACAGCCCCCTCCCATTGCTGAGGTGTAAATCCATTGGTTCAATCTGCTTTTTAAAACAGCGTTTCCTTCTCCTTGACACTCTTTCTGCAGGTGTTTTTCCTGGGTACTATGAGAACTTCTGCTTATTTCCCTTTTGGATTTTAAACCAGCATTTTAGAGCAGTAAATGCATTATTTGCTCCACTGATTGGCTGCACAAAGCTGTTGCAGACATTTTATTCAGTAAAGGCAGCTGGCTAGGCAAAGGAAACGTTAACCACTATCATAGCTATAAAAATAAAACAGAGTTTAGGATCATAACTGTAGCAATAACCTTGCCCTAATAGTGTAAAACAAAACAGGACCCATTATGGATTTTTTTTTTATTGCCATCTGTCACAATTTCCATTTTGGATGATTCTGGAATAGTTTCATAGTCTCTTCACACTAAACAAGCTTGGAATAAAATGCAAGTCAGAAGGAAATGAGTTAGTGTTAAATCAGCTTCTCCTGGTAAGTGCAAATATTGGCATCATCATCCTGATTTATTTCTTCCTATCATTTAGGATGATGGCATATGGTCTCCATTCCAGTGAGAACATCATATGAATTGGGAAGCAGGGAAAAGCATGGAGGCACAGAGCATTTCTGTTTGAGTGAATCTCCTTGAAAGTTCACCGAAACAGAAGGGGTACAGAAAGTATAGCATCTTACCTCTTCTCAAATGGGAATTTCTAAAGAGTTTTGTATTATCCTTCCTATTATCTGTTTGACTCATTTTCCTAATATTTGATCACCAGAGATTAGTAAAACAGATTTCTGTGGAAATCTCTGTACTCTTTTTTCCCTGTATGCCACTGAGTACCTTTTCCAGACTTTCCATACCAAGAAGGTTGTTTAGGTAGGAGGGCTCAGCAACAGGATCTCCACAACGCATCAAAACTACTTTTTGTATCACTGTGAAGCTCATAGCAAAGAATCTGAGATCTCCTACAGACAATCTTACACTAGGATAAGCAGAGGTATCAAAAAACTATGCCAGAAGAGCCTTTATCTTCTAGAGCTCTGCATTTTATAGAAGAGATAGCTAGAAGGGATGTGATAAAAAGACCATGTTACCATACTATAAGAAACAATATTCTTTCCCTTTTAAATGTCAATAACGTTCATAAGAACTAGGTGAAAACTAGTGAAAGGATCATAGTAGTAATTGACACAGTCGCTGAGCATACCAAGATAAATGATATGGCCAGAGGAAGAGCAAAGGGACAGCTTCCACAGCAGAAGAGGTCCTCCTGGAAGTGACATTTGGTCGTATCCCCATCTGCTTTGTTATCTACTGCTTTGTCAGTCTTTGGGCCACCTGGAAACTAGATTTGCCATGGTGTTCAGATTTGCTGTCCAAGTCACTGTTAAGCGACGTGCAGCCAACATTTCTGGCCATGCTCTGGCCGCCCGCTCTGAAGACCCACAAGAAATGCTGCTGGTAGCAACGAGTCCTCGCTTGTAATTAAAGAGCTATATCATACCTATCAATACTGACCCCACTTAAGCCAAGGCCACTGTATAAATTTCTGCCATCAAATCTATATCCATTAGGAACATGCAAAGCTGGAAACTGTGATTTACAGTTACACCCCCTGAAGAGCCCAGTGCTCTCTATACTCTCTCTATAGATATCTGCTTAAGTGAATTTTGTTTTCCACCTACAAAAGAGCCTACAAGCTGCTGCAGAAAGAGCACAGCTGAAACAATCTACCATTTTTCTACCTGATGTAATCAGCTTTTTTTGATAGCATATCTATATAAGTCTAGGTGTTTTGGAAAGCAGCTTTTTTGTTGGGGGGTATAGGTACAGAAATAGTTTCACAGTCCTTAGCAATCCCCCAAAATATGAAACTAAAGGATTTTACTTTAATATTTGCCACCAGATTAAAATGTCCTCATCTGGATAGATCCATTTTTTTTTAATTTATATTGAAATTATTTTAACATTTTGAGGCTTGTTTATGAGAAATTATTTTAAATCCAAAATCATTTAGTTGCTAATGGACTTATAATAAGTGTTTATTTACAAATTTTTACATACGGTTCTAATTTGTGATTTCACTAATTCTTCTTTTCCAAAGAAAGGAATTAATGTACTGTAACTGTAGAGCATTTTCTTGACTTTATATTTTCCTTTTCCAACAAAATCAATCTGCAATTAGAGAATTTGTTATCACCAGGACAAATTTTCTACTAATTGTAGGAGTGAAACAGAGTGTTTGGGCAGAGGTTTCTGAAACAAAGTAAAGCAGCTGCTGGACTGTGAGTATAAAACATCCTACAAATGCATAAACGTGTGACATATGTTCACTGGATCATTTTTGACATGATTTTGGCTCAACATACTGTATACATCTTTCCCTAAATGCTATATATAAACTTGTGTTTAATATTCAGAGAATCATGTATCATTTCCCAAAAGCATAAATTAAAGAGACAGTATTTCTCTGTCATTAAATGTTTATGTCCTAAAATAAAAATTCAAGGTTAAAGCTATTTCCCAATTGCTACACAAAAAAGAAAATGTCGCAGGAAATATACATACATGTATATTTTAAAAGACAATTAAATGCTGAATGTTGCAGTGTCAGAAGAGAATTAATCACTTTTGTAGCAACTGAGACAACTTGCTGCTCAGGAGTTGTAGAAGTTGAAGGAAATCTGTATATTATTTCTCTTAAATGATTAATTTAGCAGCCTTGCCAGCATTAAATCTAGCCCACAATGCTTTCTGAAGACATTTTGAAATTTACTTCTTCCTGAAGCAAAAACTCTGCCATTGAATAATTTATCCCCTTCTCTCCAGGCTCCGGTTTGCTCATTCCAAGCAGTAAAATGCTCTCGATAACAAGGGATTTCCACCTGGCATTTTACTTCTTCCAAGCTTGTTGACTGACTCACAGCCATCCCCAAAGAAACCCAGAGAAATCCCCAAAGTACAAGGCAGCCTGCAAGTTGCCAGTACTCCAAGGGGCAGGGTGGGAGCAGGTGGGGAGAGGGTGGGAACTGGGATGGGATCCTGATAACCTGGAGCAGAGCATGACAGTAATGCTTTTCCAAGGTGCTCTCGTGGTTTAGCCCCACCTGGCAACTGGGACCACGCAGCTGCTCGCTCCCTTGTCTCCAGCTTGGAGGGGGGAGAGAATTGGAAGAGTAAAACCAAGAAAACTCATGGGTTGAGATAAAGACAGTTTAACAGGTAATGCAAAACAAAACGAGGACCACTGCCCATCGGCAGGTGGGTGTTCAGCCATCTCCAGGAAAGCTCCACCACTTGTAATGGTTCCTTGGGAAGACCAAATGCCTTAACTCCGAACGTCCCCCCTGCCTCCTTCTTCCTCCGGGTTTATATAAGGAGGATGACATCACATGGTATGGAATATCCCTTATGTCCGACACTGCGAATTGCTTGCAGCTAGTAGAAATACAATTTCATTCTCTATTGGCACAGGATGTATGTATGTGTCATTCAGTACCAATGGAAAAATTTATATCTTTTCCTTTTATGCTCGTTGTTAAGAAAAGTCAGACAAGAGACATTATTCACAAAGTCTCATCAGGTCATAGTGCCAGGAAAAGCCATCAAACCAGGTTGGTGCTGTAAGTCTCCTTCTGCTCGCTGTATGAACAGCCAGCCAGCAAAGTCATTCCTGGACAGAAGATGCTCCAGAGGATGAATACAGAGAAGGACAGCTACACCAGAAATGTCTTGTTTAAGGAAATGAAACAAAGTGAACAAACAAACACAATTAAACCCTTCTAAAAAGAGAAAGTAAAATTACTCTGAAAGTCACCTTCAATCACTTTGTAAAGAACCAGAAGAAAGGTGAAATCCTCTGCTGACCTCATTTGGTCAGCATTTATTTACCTTGACATTTATACCTTGACATTTATTTGAGAGCTGACCGGTAGCATTTCTATATGTCAGCCTCCAGAAAAACTGCAACCTTTACTGTTCCTAGTGCAATAGGAAGAGTTGATGGCAATCTCTGCCCATTCATAGAAAATAATATGCTCGAAAACTTATTTTTTGCTTAAGAATTTGAAAATTATTTTTTCCTTACAAATAAGCTTGCTTCACAGCAGAGATGGCTGGAAGCATTTGCAAATTAATTTCTCAGTTTCTGTAATATTTATAATTGTTTTTATTATACTATACAGTTGGCCATTAACAATTAAAAGTAACTAAAATTTCTTAGCATGAGCTGAGGGCTAAAACTAATAAGAAAACAGAAATCCTGAACTTAGTTATAAAGGAAAAAGAGTTGTCAGGGTGTCAAGGAAAGAGTTAGAGGATGTTAAAGGTCTCTATCTTATAGTGAAAGGAACGTGATAAATTTTGCTTATTTTTCTTTAAGATTGCCTGAATATCTATGAAGGTCTTTCCATTCTTTTATTAAGGTTTACTTTTATAGAAAAACTCCCTTTTAAGGGCAAATTACAGGCAAATAGCTCATGTTATGTAGCAGGTCCCATTTGGTGATCATGGTCCTTTCCACTCTGAAGAGAAAGCAGCTAAACATTCTCAGATGTAGCAAGGAGTTTATGAGGCGCTTTGACAGTATCATGTAAGAAAAGCTGTAATTAAGAATATCTGACGCTGTCTTAACAGGGATGGGCAGTGATAGAGCCTCATCTACTCTAAGAGTTGAGAGTACACACAAATCAGTGTTAACGAGGGTCCTTGGGCTTCCTTCACCCTTTGCCTTCTCAGTCCCCCGCATTTCTCCCTCTCATCCGGAAATTATCCCTGAAAAAGTCAAGAAAAAAAGGGAACTATGTCCTAATTGGAAACAAAGCCCCATTGAGTAAAAGGATCACTACATTTTACTCAATTAGAGTCTATGTTTGACACTGCAAGCCATAATTTATCTGGGAAAAATGTGCCTGTAGCTATATAGCAGCCCTCCAAACTGACATGCATCCTTGGGGAATGAATTTTGTTCTTGCATTCCTTTGAATCTGCATCTATTGAACATTGCTGATGGCACGAAGGAGAGGTTTGGGAATTGCAGCTCTTTTCATTTGTCTCAATGTTGTCTGCCATAAATATTGCTGCCTATGCGAAGACTGTGAAGCCGCTAAGCGAGCAGAACAGAGCACAACAGTAACTGTTAACGAGCTGACTTCTCAGCGTCTGTGGGCAATAAGGTCAATTTAACAGGGAAAAAAAAGGGGATCAGCAAAACATTCCATAACGACTAAATATAGATTTGCTATTTGAGTTCAGTTCTTTGTCAAAGCACCACTTTGTTAAGACACAACTTAATCCTTTGACTGATGGAGGTCTTCAGGACCTCTTCTGAAGTTATTACTTTCTCTGGTTCTACTCTTTAAAGTATTTAACACCCCTAAGTCTCTAAAAAGCACACTTACAATATCTGCTGCTTTTCTATCAATATTCTGTTTCTGTGGTTGCTCACAACTAGACTTCTTTGGGTGTCTGGCCTTTATAATACCAGTTATATCAGTCACAGAGAGACACTCACGCCTGACATGGGCTTACAGCTCATGCAGCGACACCTCTAGAAGATGAGCCATCAATTCCTTGGTGCCTGAGGGATATCACCTCTGCCACCGGTACAGGAGCTGAATATAGAGGTGTTTGTTCTTAGCAGCTGAATTAAAGGCACTTCACCTTTAGCTGAAGTTAAGTGACAACAAGGTGTGGACAGAACTTTCTGCATCAGTGCAGAAAAAAATTCATCCTTAGGATCTTGGTAAATGACAGAAAAATGTGTACACAGTGACTGGGGGTGTGGGGGTATGAAGAGCTACATTTTTGCTTTGTAAAGAAATTTTGAAGAGTCTTCAATGTCTTCAAAAGTGCAGCTACATCTTAGGATAGCTGCAGCTTGAATTCATTCATGAACAGTCACGTTTATCAGTTTTTGGCTAATATAAAACTCTTCACAAGTGTGTATATTTCCGGTATGGGACAAAGATCAGAGGCTCAGCTTATGTTTAGGTTGGAGACAACAAATGAAGGTTAACCATTTTTTAATTTGTCACATGTATGGCATGAAGGCTTACAAAGCTCTTTACCACATCTCAGTTTTGGTTTTCATCTCACATTCATTGTTTTGTTTTGTTTTGTGGTGGTTTTTTTCCCTCTAACTACTTTTTTTAGATGAAGGTGATATTCTGACATTTAGCTTACACATTCATCCCATTGATGTTCTACTTATCAGGAAGGGACAGTGTATTTAAGAGTTAAACATCTGAGCTAACTCTTATTCACATATCCTTCCTGTGTGTTGGCCAACCTCCACACCCATACATTATTTTCCCCTTCCCTGTAATTTTTCCCCTCCCTCTTCCTTTCTCCCCAGTTTTTCTGTTCGATTCCCTTTGTTGTCCAATTTACCAGTTCTCCCTGGTTCACTCTCAGACTAGTTTTGTGTCAGTGAATAGCAAAACCACCATGTGTTCCTCACACTATGACCTTCACACACTTCAGTGTTAGTGTTCACTTGGAGGAAAAAGAGACTTTTGGTGTAAGATGGTGCCAAGCCAGCCTACCCAAACCAGAGCTCAGCCCACACAGCCACCTCCTCGTAGCTAAGCAGATTCAGGCTTATATTTTAATAAGTACTTTGGAGGATTTGAAATTTTGCAGGATTTTGAGGTTTTGTTAAACAAACTAACGTCCAGCAAAGAGAAAGAAAACCTAGCAAGGGCCCATACTACCACAGGTGCTCTTTGTGCTCCACCAGCCTGTAGGTCCCTCCTGGGATTTGGTCACGAGAGGCAAAAGGTCAATGTTTGGTTTGTGTGATTCATTAAGATCTGAAGCTCATAAGACTACCAGTAAAAAAAAAAATTTTCCAAAGATGCCCTCTCTCCTTTTCCTGCCTGTGTGTCCGCTGTGGTCTTATTAGAAAACCTCTGGAGACACATGGCTCCTCCAGGGGACCTGCTCCCCATCAGGTTTTAGTGGACTGATAGAGATTTTGTCTCCCCTGCTAAGATGCCTGACAAAGGCTGCCCGAGGCAGAGTGCCAGGTGAGATGCTCACCATAGGATGAACAGAAGATAAATGTGCTCTATCACTCCATTGTGTTTATTGATCACACTCAGGTTGTGCTGGCTTGAGGGCAAAAATAGCCCAGAAATGTAAGACAAGAACAATCTTTATAAGTCTCTGTATGTATGAAATATAGATTTGGAAACTGCATCTCTAGAGTGAAAACTTTACACAGGTTGGTCAGTATTACTCCCAGTACTTGTGGATTTCTCTCATGCTGTAAATAGCTGGGTCCCTTGCTGTGTCTCTGAGTGTAAGCCACACAATGCTCGAGATGATTTCGTGTTTTAACAATCCTTTTCTCCTCTTGTATGGCTGGGAGGGACTTCCTACATTTCATGTAATCAACATGCAAATTTGAGAGGCTCCCATAAAATCCTGCAGTAAACAGGATATGTTTGCTCTAAACAGATCTCATCCAGTAACAATTCATTATAAATCCAGCTAGTATCAACAAACTCTTTCCCTCATGTTCCTCTAACATCTTTTTCCTGGTGTAGAACAACAGGAAAAAATAGCTGTTATTTGTCCCCAGATTGAAGTATTTAAGTAAAGCTAAAGACACTGTCTACCAATAATGACAGTGTTCTGGGAGCCAGCTACATTCTTTTTCATTGTGAATGTAAAGTAGTAATTGGAATTACAATTGGAATCAATTGGATTCAGTAAGAATAGTTCATATTGCAGAAAAATGAAATGGGAATAGGTTGTTAGCAGTTTACTACTTGAAATAAAAAGCAATTTCACAGAAGCTAAATTTAGCGAAGTGTACTAATAGAGTATAGATAATACAGTCTTTTAGCATGTTATTTAAAACATTGTCCGAAAGATTGGCTTTGCCACACACTATGTTAGAAAGGGAAAAAAAACTAATGGGGGATTTTACGCATGGTGAAATTCCTACTTGCTAGTTTTCAATGCTAAAGTCAGGGATAATAACATGACAAAGAAGCCTTAAAAACAGTTAAAAAAAAATCTTCACTCAACAGATATAATACTGTATATGGTTGGGACATGGCAATGAGTCTCATTAGGCATTTACACAATGCAGATTAAAATATATACTGTCGTGACTCATAAACTGCTGTTTTGGGACAAGTCAGTTCAGAAACACTTTTTTTTTTTTTAGTTTCTAAGTAGCCTTACCAAGGGGTAAAAGAACAAAGTTAGATGCTCAAAGACAAATATCAACATTAACTCGGGCACCAAACTGGCGCCACATTAAAATGGTTTGAGACTGGGATCAACAGTTGGCAGAGCAATGAGGGGGTGACAAAATGGGTTGATTTATTGTAAAGGGAACCTAAACATTGTGTTAATGTTGTCAGTTGACAGTGAAAACACTGCCGAAAATTGAGTGTGAGACAGAGGTTTTCTCGGTAGCCACAGGATGTCCTTGGAACAGAGTCTGCATCTCAATGAGCTAGATGCCACTCGCAGTACATTAGAAAGAAATTAGTTAGGATTGGATGTAATTATAATGTTAGGGTAGTTTCCAGCCCAAGATCTATTGTTCTGGTTAGGAGCCATGTCATACTGAGGAAAAATTAGCTTCCTTACAAATGCACAGCAGATCATTTCCAGACCAAACATGATGCTTCTCTCCACCTTTCTTTTTAACTCCCACTGTTTCTTTTTGTTTAAAGCACAACTATAAAGACCTACATCTCATTTCAGCTGCTTTTGTCAGGACAGCTAATGAGCTGGGGCGGGATGAGAAAAAAACACAGTGGAAATGGGGTCACAGAGAGGTTAAACTTCATGAATTTATTCATTGGGATTCAGCTCACGCCCTCCTGAAATGAGATGTCATCATTAAAATTGTGGATGACACTGTTGCACAATGATGCTTCATGACAAGCTGTTAGAAAGACATGAAGGAAATAGTTTTCATTTAGACTTTAATACATCACTGTGATAAGGAAACAAGCCCAAAATTGAACAAACAATGTCAGAAGGGTCTTGAAAACAATCTCTCCATGTAGGATGTTTGTAAGGGAGAAATGCTCCAATTTCATTAAAAAAACCACAACAACAAAACACAAGGATCTCAACATTCTCTTCTACTTTTCTGGAATTACAGTTGTGAGACATGAATAGCATGAATATCTTGGAAATACCAATATTGTTTATTTCATCCCAGTTCTTTTTGTGTAGCAGCTGGCTGGGTGTTTTTTAACAGGAGCAAAGAACCTAATTGTTTGAAAAAGAGAGTAATCAGAGTTACAATCAATTGTGATGGAGTCTGAAAGGCACAGACTAACTGGAGGTGTGACCAAGAGATGAGCTAACCAGTGGAAGGTGACTCAAAAGGCTATTCTTTCCCCTGACCCAAGGCAAAAATCAACCACATCTGGGTCAGCCCTGACAGCTGCTCTGCCTTCATAAAGGCTCAACATCCTCTCCCAAATATCTGGTTAATGCATTATTATCTTCTACTGTTATAGCTAAACAAAACCTTCCTTGCTGTAATCTTGCTGAGACCATTACTTTCTGCCTTGTCCGCAATAACCCCTTGCCTCTTTGCCCTCTGAATATTTAAAAACTATTGTCTTATCCCACCCTCGGTTTTCTGTCCTTTTAATTTGCAACACCTCTTCTCTCAGGCACATTTCAGGGTCTCTCCTGGGTCCTGTTTCCCTATGGATTTCCCATTGGTTCCCATCTATCTCAAAGCCACCACTGCAGGCAAAGTGGTTCCTAGCTGAGACCTCACCAGAGGGGAGGAAAAATTTACCTGCCTCCCAGATTATACCCCTATTTAGGCAACCCAGGATAGCGTTTGTACCTCATGAAACAACATGCCATCCATCCACCAAACACGAACCATTTCTGCAGAGCTGCTTCCCACCAACATGTTCCTCTCTAGCATTTGTATAGTTGGCCGCTAGCTTGCTTAAAGGGGTTAACTACCAGTGTTCCCTGTCAAACATCCCCTTATTTGCTGCAAATCATACCTATTCTTTGTGAAGAACATTTTGAATTTGATTCCCATTGCCTAAAACAGCTCCGGCCGGTCTGCAAATCTAATAAGCTTACTCTCTATTCATACATCCAGCTTGTTATAACTGGATGTTTCAGTTATGAATGGTATTTTTCCAACCATCCTTGAAGGCTGCCCTTTTTTTTTTTAAGAATTTATGGGACTCTGAAGCTAACCCAGTTGCCCGCAGAAAGGTTGCTGGCTCATCAGTGAGATTTACAGTCTGCTAACTACTCCGTAATAAGGTAAATAGAGAAATGCTGGGCCATCAGGGAGCCCTCCAGAGAGGAAAACTGACAGCAGTTTCTGTTCCTTTCCCAGGCCCCTTTTCTCCTGACATGAAAAAAAAAAACCCAACAACCCAATTTGGTCTGTCATTTAAAAAGAGAGTTAAGTTTTAATAAAGTGGAAACATTCCATTTTAAGATAAAGCTCAGGCTTTTACTGCTACACCTTAAACATAGTTGGTGAGATTAAAGTCAGTTGTGAATAAATACTGTGGAGCCCTAAACGGGATTTCTATCAAACAACAACATGCCCCGCAGAAGAAAGCCCACTCACCAGTTATTCTCCAGTACTGTGCAATTACCATCCATTTTATCAAAACTCTGCAATTTGGAACAGCTTTTACAGGCTGTTCGCAGATTTTACAACTACTAAACAACATATAGAAGGAGACAAAGTCCCACGAGATACTGATTTTATTGACAGGGAAGAGAAGCAAGCACATCTTCAGTAGATAAACTAAGCTGTAAATTAATTTTAATGAAATTGAGAGTTCCTGGAAAAACATCTTATAATTTTCTACCTAGAATTTAGGGCACTTTTTCTCCACTGCATTGGCGATGCCTCTGCTTCTGTTGCATTGCTCTGGAATAGATTGACTTTCTGGAGAGTCCCTTGTCACCACATGGCATTGTGTCACAGCATTTTTGTAATCCTAAACTTTCATAGACATTGCTGTATACCTGCTGCTGGATCATTTCTCTTCCAATCAACTACCCAGGGAAAGCTGTAGCCTATAAACAAATTCTTCTTTTCTCAAATCATAAATCTTGATATGATGAAAAAAAAAAAATTTCTCTGTGATATTAACTGCTAAGTGATAATCTATCTAAATGCAAGGAAATTTTTAACCATATTAGAGACCATATTAGCAGAGCTCCAACACCGAGAAATACGAAATGCCTGAAGGACCACTCCTGCCTTTGGAAAAAAGCACCTCACACATTGAAAAGAAGCTATTTTTCTCTCTTCTCAGTACATTTACAGACTATAACTGCTTAAACTTACGTAAGCCAGCCACAAAATACAGGTTCTTTCAGTAGTACTTTGGCTTAGGTGACTCTTTCAGAACACTGTAAGAGCTAGGGGGGTTTTAGGCTCAAGTAAATGGATTCAAAATTTGGTGCAGAGAGGCAGAAGTGAAAACTGACCCAGAAAATATCAAATAAATGGAAACGCAAGCATGGATCTTAGTAAAAACCTGGAGGAAAATGCCAGCCAGAACTACACATTACCCTGGAAAGAAAAAAAGCAAATATTTTTTCCTAGAGCAACCAAAGCTACTATTCTGGGTCTACACATTCTATTCGTAGATGTTTGATGGGGAAAACCAGTAGTTTAAGCCAGAGAGCAGCCAACTGTGCAAATTCTGAGGTATCTATTCTGGGTCTAATATATTCCTGTCTTTTATATTCCAGGTGTCCTCAGTTCACTCTTTTCACTCCTAAACTTCAGATTTTGAATCTGCAATTTATTCCATACAGCTGGACAAGCACAAGCAACAGAGTTAATGCTGATTGTGACAAATTAGTTCATTTGCTTGCAATTGCTGTCAAATGTCACTGGGAGGCTGAGGGGGTTGGAAAGTGGAGCAGCACAGATTTTCCAGGCAAAAGTCAAAAACTTGCAGATGTAAGCACACAAAAGTTCAACTGCAAGTTGGTAGTAGGGGACAAATTGCTATCCAACATACTGGGAAGCAGCTAGGGCAAGGAAAAGGTCATGTGTTGAAGGAGAAAGTTTGGGGGAGAGTTAAGGCTGAGATTCTCCTAGAAGCCTGAGTTCTGCCAAGGGCTCTGTTTGAAGTGGGCAGCTGGTAAGTACTGCTGGAAGTAAGGTACAGAAATGTCATAAAATCACTTATTTTCTTTGAATCATTGCACTTTTCCCCACAAAATTATGATGTTTTTAATGCAGCAGGAGCTCCTACATGCCAAACCAGAGCAAGCCAAAATCAGCAAGAGCCCGTACACCGCTTCCTCTGGGAAAAGCAAGATACAGCTTTTCATAACCTTGACACCATGATCCAGTCTCTCTGGAGGCATTGCCTGTTTCTTTTTGCGTTTGAAACCCCATTTTCATTTTAGGCACAGCCTGTAGGGGGGACAGAACGAAAGTGGCTATGCTGTGAGGCTGTGGTGTGATGCCAAGGTGCTGCTTTCTGTCCTGCTGCTCCACCATTCAGTCCCTACTGCTGCATACTGATACTGGGTACGGGACACGTACATCGATTGTAAGTGTTTCACAATGATGCCTTTCGTACATTGGTAGAAATTACCTCTGCACAAAAGCTCCTGACCCAAATCCCTAATCCGGATCCGAGCTTCTTCCAAGAGGAAAGACAAAAAGCTTGCCTGACTTCATGTCTTAATTTGGAGAGACAAGAGTCAGAAGGCAGGGCTCTGGGCTCATTCTGTGACCTGAGGGAGTTGTTTCATCCCTGTGTACCTTGCTTTCTCCATGTAAACAGAGGGAATTAGGTAATCAAAGGCAATTTGAGGTCTATCACCAAAGGCTGCTATACACATTTATAACTGCCTGGGAAAGTTTGTGTTTTGTTTCCTAGAGAATAACCAGGATATGCAGCTTCTACATAGTTTTGAGATGTTTACATGTGGCTGTCCAAATCAGACCATTGCTAATACAAATCTCACAAGGTCTTTGGGAACCTCCATATATTTATTGTCCTATTGTCCACTATAATTAATACAGAAAGAGCCTCCTGTTTGGAGCTCCTGCCTCAGTTTCTCTGTTACAGTGAATTTCTACACTGTTTGCCTTGTTGCAGCATAGAAGACATGCTGAGGAAGGACCAAGAAGAAAAGAGAGATCTAAGCAAAGGCACAATTTCTTACACTCTTGCTACATCTCTCTCTGTAAACTGGGCAGACCCTTCTCTCCATGTCCAGCTCTCCCAAAGGGAGCCCAAGATCCTGGTGGGCTTCATGGTGCCTCTTCATGATGTCACTTGTTACTGCTGCCCACTCTTCAGTTCAGCCTTGCTCTCTAGTGCATGAATTTGACTTTTTTATCTCAAAGAACACCCCAGGGGAATGTTATTCACCTAGCAGAGAAGTGGGCTGCTGTCTGTGGCAGCCCTTTGTGGGTCAGCTGCTGGTGGTGGTTCCTTTCTTGGCTGCTGCAGTGTGTTGGTACAGCTAGCCCTGTCTGAGTCACTAACCCCAGGCTGGATATACAGGATGCAAACCCTTCATTATGGGAACTTTGTCAGCTGGATACATGTCCTTTCTTCTTTCTCGAACTTTGAAGTGGTTTTGTGGTCATGCAAAAGCTCTTTAGTCAGCACAGCTTCCCTGCCAGGCAGCAGAGGGGTTACTGGGATCCAGGGTGGAGTGTCAAGAAAGACAGAAATTGCACTTCTGCATTAATTTGGAAATTATATATTCATATGTTTGTACTCCTGCAAAGGCGGGGGGGAAGCATCTCAAAATTCACTTAGGAGAGCCACCACCATCTTCAGCTGGTCCCATCTTGGACTCTGAGTGCTGCACTGACCCCAGTGCTGTAAGGCAGAGCTGACTCAAGGAGCTGAAGCTGGAGCGTCCCCATTGCCTGCCCTCATCTCCACAATAGAAAAGACCTCGGGTCCTAAAATTGGTTCATCCTGTGGAAATCACCTTGTCCTTAGTCTAATTAAATTATGGACCCCACTGCTTCCCATTTGAGGTCTATCTGACTACACGGGCAAGTAGGACAGATTCTGCAAAGGCTTTGCTACATACAGACACTTCCATCAAAGTCACAGGGCCTATGCAGAACAGGAAAAAGTAAAAATGCTTTCCTAGAAAAGCATTTTAGTAACTCTAAATGCCCACTGAGTTTAGAGCAGTCATTTCTGGGGATCCATTTTGTGGATCTCCTTACTCAGCCTCCACCTTTTGTCTACCTCATATTGAGATAGATCCCCTCCTCCTAGATTTGCTGTGCCTTTCAGCAAACAGGGCACAGTCTGAAGGGCACCTCAAAGCCCTTCAAGAAATCCAGACCTTGGGTGCTGGGGAGAAAATAAAGAAAATAAAGAGGGAACAGCTTTCTTAGGTAGATGTATTGAGCAATACCGTTACACTGAATATGTGATCTTCTTCATGATCTTAAACTCTAGTTCACTTCTGTAAATGTTTATGAGAGAGCTCCCCAATCAATATAGTGCTTATAGAGCAAGATAGAGCTTTTAATCTAAGGAAGGTCTCCAATTTTCTGACTCTTCATCTAAACATAAGGTACTCCTTCTATCTATAAAATTACTATTTATTTGTATTATTGTATTGCTTAAGGATTGATTTGTGGACCAGGAATGATATGTAGTTCCTTAGCAAATACAGATGCAGAACCACAGAGCTGGTTGCTGCAGCAAAGAGGTGACCTTAAAGGCTCAGAGAAAAAAGATGAAGATGCAAAAAATTTATTCCAAATCTAGCTCTCTTTTAACTCTACCATTTTCTAGTTTCAGATATCCAAGAAATGGCTTCTTGTTTTATGCAGCTAATTAGTCCATGTTTCTGCCACATTATAACCTGTGTTTTGATGTAGATTTATGAGAATGTATGAGAAAGCTATACTTTGCCTATGTGTGGTCTACATGTATTAAAGCTCTGAGGAGATTAATTTACCTCCAGAAGATTGCCTTGGTTTAACAAGTACACATTGACAAGAAATTCATTCCACTTGATTTTCAGGACTGTCAGATTTTTACACATAATTTTTTTTTCCTTCTTGGTTTGGCTTTTCTCTGCTTTTCTTTTTTCTTTTCTCCCTCACTTCATTAATGCTACCCTTTTCCTCCCCTCTCCCTGTCCTTCCCCGGCACATGCTATCCTCTCAGATTTTCCTATTTGATGACTGAAATACAACAGGGAACAGCTACTTTGACTGACACTTCTGACAGTACAAGTATAAGCAAAAAGGGCGATGAGGCTTCAAACAACAGCCACCAGTTCCTGTAAGCTGATTTTTTTTCTTTTTTTTCTTTTCATTTCTCTTGATTTGGAATTAAAGGGAAATCAAGCAGCCCACTGCCTTGCCTGTGATACACTAAGTCCCACGCTGAGCAAAGCTGCATGGCGTGCAAGGGTAGGTCCTTTATTAGAGACCTGCACACGTTAGTGTCGTGTCCTGAGCATCAGGCAAGACCTGACCAGCGTCCTGCTCCCTGTCCAAGCAGAGGGCTCTGTGCCCACCTCCCTGGCACCCTCCCACCAGATGCCGTGCCATAAGGGTTCACACTACCTTCTTCTTCAGAGTTGTAAATAAAAAGCAGATAGGGGTCACAACCAAGTTTTCAACACCAGAGGCTGGGAGGTATGAAAGGCTGCTGCGCCGTTTGATACCTGCCTGATAGTGAGGTGGGACAACTGGTGAGATAGTGCTCACTAGCTCCAAAAGTTTAAACCCTCTTTAGAAGTCCCCTTGTGAGACATATCTCTTCCTAGCAATATTGCTTCTTCTAGGAAACCTAATCATTATTACTCCTGCTCCTCTGGTTTGAATGGATTTACACTAAAGAATAAAATCCCTGTGATTTTTAAAGCACTAAACATGTTAAAAGACAAAAAAAAAAAAAAAAGCTTCCCAAACAGACGGATATATCACCCTCTGAATATTTTTTCCTGCTTTACAAAAGAACATAGTGGTTGGTAAAATTCAGTGTTGAGGAGGTTAAAGACTTCTGCTTGCCAACTGGAAAAGGTGGCACCCTGTAAAGTCTCTCACATGGTTCCACCGATGCTCTTGGCCTTTGGCAAGAAGGGGACAAGGTGTTGACAAGAGGACCCAGCATGGCTATAGCTCTCTTCAAATGGAGCAAGCTTAAAACATGGCTCTGGTTGAGAGCTGAGGTCCATCTGGTACAGAGATTAGACACATTTTTATAGGGCAGAGTCCAGTATCCTTGCTGGTACCACACCTGCCTGTCCTCCCAGCTCATCAGGGTGAGGAGGTTTGGTTAGTGTCATCTTCCCATGGCAGCCAGATGCTCAGTGCCAGCTGTCCCAGCACAACTGTGGGGAATTATTTCATAAAAAGCTGTAGTTTAGAAATGCTCTGGCTGCATTCTTTTCAAGCCAAGGAGACTACACTCCTTCAAACAGGACTTTGAATTGTAAATAATGTCACATGTCTTTATAGTAAAAGATGGCACTCAGTTAATAGGATGGCAAAGTTCGTATGCTACCCTACAATTAAAAAAACAAGGGGAAAGACAGACCACTTAAAAGATTTTCCTGCTGTGACAAATTCTGTGGGTAATAACATTTTCACATTGCTGTAAAAAGCTACTATGTTGGCTGTAAATTCTCCAGGAAGGGTAATGAGTAGCATTGTTAGCCTTTCATTTGTTTTGTACTCTGATGCCCAGTCTTTTCTGAAAATGAAAGCACAAACCTTGCATTGCTTGATCAATTGATCTGAAATATATCTTAAAGAAACAGCTTTGCTTCCCCTCCCTGCAGTGCCTAATTTTAGTTGTCTAATTAAAGCAATGTCATTTGCATTTCTGAGATATGTGACTTTTTGGTCAGCACCAATAAATGTGATGGCCATGATTTAATTCTAGTCTTTATTCTCTAGCTGCTCACTCTTCTTATCTTTCTGTACTTTTATTTTATTTTATTATATTATTTTTGTATTTAATTCAATATCTCCAACACTCCCATCCCAGTTTGTGGTAGGGCCCAGATTCTTTTCTCATCTGCCAGTGGTCTCTTAGCACAAAACTCTAGGTAAAGCCCACTTCGCAGCAGATAGCATTTCTAATTTTAATGGGCTCAACTTTTCTGTTTCTTTTGCACCTTTGTTAACCTCAGAATATAGCAAGTTCACAGGGGTTTTTTTGCTTTTTTTTAGGTCTAAAATATAATGAGGGAGACCTCCCATCCACCCATTTCCTCCCGAGATTGAAATACAGCCCTTTAAACCACCACTGATTTGTTTTGAAACCAGCTATTTCCTCAAACAGTTGCAGAAGATGAAAGTTGTTGATAAGAGACGCAAATGATTTTTTTTTTTGGTTTGTTTTTCTGTTCCATTGCTACATTACATGCCAGTTAAATCCCTGGCTTTGCTCCCATATCTCTTCACACACGTATCCGAGCTACCATGGATAAAACCCACAAGGCTCAAATACCCATTCATTTGACCTGCAAGACGTTTGATTTGCTTTCTGCTGGACAGTTCGGGTGACAAGGAGGTGTGAGCAAGGAGCAGGGTTTTTAGTAATGAAGGTTATCATTTCACATGCTGCTTCAGGGGTCAGATTTTTCCATCCTTTCCCAGCCTGAGCACTTGGAGAGCAGGCAGCTGCTGAGCCGCCACGGGCAGGCAGGGTGTAGGGCTCTCTGGTTCACCTGGCAAAAAGGAAAAAAGAAACAAACAACAAAAAACCTATGTACAAGGCACATTTATTTGAGCACTGGAATTCGAGGCAGCATAGGGATATAATTTTACCAAGTTGTTGATTGGGAAATTAAAACTGGCCTTTAATAGGTGTGTGGTAGTACTAGCAAAAGCTATTCTCCTCCTGAAGGCTACACACGACTGGGTTGTTCGGACAAAGCTCTTGCTCCCTTTTTTTTTTTTTTTTTTTTTTTGTGGATGCATTTAGCTTGATTTCATCCCAGTCATTCTCATTCCTCACGTGGCATGCTCTGCCTATGATTGCTGCCAAATTTACATCCTAAATTGGGCATGTCACAACCTTCTGTACAGCTTTTATTGTGTTTTTTTTCTTTTTTTTTCCCTGCTCAAATGTAGAGGTTTTCTTTCTGGGATTGAATCCCAGCTTCCTTCTGGTTATTGTTGTCCTTAGTTTTAGGCTTGTTTGGGATGGGGGGTTTTTCCCCAGTCCTCTTGGTGCTGGGGGAAGCTAAGCTGCAATTGCTCTAGTGCTTGACTGATGTGCTGCTTCTGTTCCATCAGCTTTCCACACAACCAACCATAAAATTAAACCTGCGTTTCTAAAGCCTTTCAGAGAGCTGTAAAAATTACCCATTATGCTCATTTATTTGCTGTATGGGGTTTTTATGTAATTTTTTTGTGCTGGTCTAGTACTTTGCATCTCAATGTTCCCATTAGGAAAAGATAAAAGGGGCATCTAAGGGCCACATGAGCAGGGAGACATGTAGCCACCAGGCCCTGAATCATGGGGTTGGGGTTTTTTTTCCACTTTTGTTTCCACTGGCATTGGCAGTGTGAGTAGCCCAATAGAGCCTGTAGGAAAATGTCTTCAAAGTGCAATTCTGTTGCTGCTTGACTGCGCTTGTCTATGGGTTTTTTGGCCGTCACTGAAGCATTGACTTAAGAATCACTGAAAACAACCATCAATTTCTAATGAGTAAGACTTTAGCAAGCAGGTATTTAAACAAAGAACAACAAAACCCACTTTTCTTTCCAGACCAGCTGCTTCTGATCCCATTGAATACTGTCAAATGGGTTAGAGTCATGCGTGAAGTTTGTCACTTCTGGGTTGCTGACAATACCTACCTCAATGTACTACATGCTATGAATTTTAAAAGATTTTATTGAAATAAATAAAAATTTACTGAAGTATTGCCATCTGTTATGTAGCACAATTCTTCCCCATGGTAACTGGGAAAAACAAGGCAAAGAGGGTGCATTTTGCCATTAGAATTTTTATTTCTGGGAAGTACAATCTTTACAGTTACTGAATAAAAGGAGTCACTATTTCATTTTCAGCCCATCCATTCCAGCACAAGTTTGATACTAAACCACAACTTCCCCCTTAGAGGTGGCTGTGCTTTTAGATACATAAATATGTGAGAGGAAGAAATCTTCTCTAGACTCACAGTATATAAGAACTTAGTACTGGACAATCCAGCCCCCTTGTCTTCCAGCTCTCTAAATACAATCTTCATTGTTCATGTGCCCTCTCTGTTTCTCAGCATGTTTTCATCAATACTGAAGGGCCATGAACAATGACTATTGCACATCAGACTATCCATCATGGACTCATCCATGGAACCACACAACAGAGATTAAACATCTCACTCAGGGGTTCCTTCAGTATCCAAAAGACTCCTCAAGATTATATTTAGTGTTGTAGGCTTTTTTTTCCCTGAAATATCTTTTCCATAGAGGAGAATAATCAAACAAAATACTAGATCTCTTGGCAAAATCAAGTTTGAATATCAGAAAAGTCATTGTCAGTTACTGTGAATAATACTTATTATAAAATAACTAACCTAAGCCCCATGGTATCACTATTTCATTCTATGTTTTAGATCTTTTTTCCAGGAGCCATAAGTAAGAGAACGGACTCATTGGGAATGACATCCCTGTGGTAAGATATTAAATTAAGTTACTTTTTGCTTTGTTCTTGACTTCCAAACCACTACCAGTTAGGGCATCCTATTAAGCTGTGAAATAGAGGAGGTCCTTTTTAATTTAGTTTCTCTGCCTGATCCATACTAGAAAGTAGAGCTATTTTATTCAGAGACTAATTCTTCAATAAGATCTGTCTGTACCTAATTATCTGATAGGCTGAGAACTGGAGATCTAATGTTGCCTTTTATTTAATTTACTTATTTCTCTGTCAGTGCTGCAGCGATCTTGGGATACAGTCACTCCAAAGTTTTCAGAATATTTTCTTAGCCATAGTTTATAAATTCAACTCTCAAATATATTTATATTTTTAATCACAAATGAAATATGATTTTTTTCTGAAAGGAAAAAAAAGTTTTAAAATGTTTAGAAGCTGTAAATCACATCTCCTAAGGATCTTTCTTGGCATTTGTAATCCAGACCACAGGGTTTTGCCTTTAGTATTCAGAGGCCACCTGTTTTGTACTGCCCTCGCCTTTTAACTACATGAGCAACAAATCAGTTAGATTGTTAAAACATTAACCAGGCTAACAAGCAGTTCTTAACTCTGTATAAATCAGTAGTTAACCATTTTTGCTTGTAACAAAACTACATGTGAAACACCTTTGACAAGGATTTTGAGATGTACCTGTTCCCAGGCTTTGTATTTTGATCTGCCCAACTGACTGTGTTTTAACATTTAATGCTCTGTTTTGAAATTCAGGCTTGCTACTTCAAAAGAAAATGGCCTGGAAAGATGATTTAAATAATAATGATCAGTCATTTATTATTATTCAAGGGAGACTACAATGTAATGTATATTTTAACACCAGCGAGGTTTATATAATGAAATTATTGTACTAGTAATGTAATTACAACAAAACCACAGTTTGGGGCTATTTATTTATTTTTGTCACTGTGATATATATAATGCAAGGCTTTCTGCAGATCCTCTGTGTGGCTTTTTTATGCTCTGATTTGACCATATCTCACTTTCCCTGATTAACACACACTGATTTCCAACTCTGCCTACCGTATTTATGCTTTAACTTTTAAAAGGTTGCCGGGCCTCTCTGTGAGCATGCCCACTCCCTGCCTTTTTATCAGGCAAAATCATCCCAAAGGAGGAATCGCAGGAATCCCACTCTGGGCTCTGCTGGCCATTAGAGCTTGACCTGTGACTCTGTGGCATTCCTCATGTCTCCTGTGCCGTCATTCCTTTGCTGCTACAGAAACTCCCAGTTATTGCTGGTAGTGATGGCCAGCTGCTTTGATCACCTGCCTTGCAGGGCACACTCACTATAGAGGAAAGTTGTGTACATTCTTCCAGCGCACCTACAAAAGCAAAACTTCTCGTTTTCCTTGGCTTCTTCCAAAGCCAATAGTCCCTAAAATAAAAATACCAGAAGTTAGGCATTATTTCACTATGTCTGCATGGTGAGGAAGATGCTCAGATGGTAGGATTGCTTTAGAAGGATGATGACTGTGAGCAAAATGAGGAACTGCCTCATTCCTTCTTGCTGGGATTCCCTGTGCTGTGTTAGTACTATAGTTTCGTCGATCATGGGATAGGTGGCAATTATTTATTTTTCTTTAAACACTGATAACAAAAATCTTTATTTCCATTCCTGAACTATCACCACCTAGTGAATACATCAGTTTCAATTCAAAGGTTTATCCCCAAGCTTGTTCCTTATCTTGTATTAGACTTTTCACATACTTGTTCTTTATACTTTTCATATCCTTTATATAGCTACAGGGGTATACACATAACCATATGATCATTTATTTTTTCATACACATCTTGTTTTCTTTTTTTTTTTCAAGCAGCTCTGGTAGCTTCATTTTGTGAATGCAATCTTATAAATGCTACTGAGAAATAAACCAAAACAAATTACCCAAGGAACAGAGTCTTGGTAGTGCCAAGATTTTCTTTTCTACATTGCACACGCAAAGTTTTTCTAGTTAATTGAGAACAAACACACACAGAGCACATCTAGCTCCTACAACATGAATTTCATTTCCTCAAAGCTAAATAAAGACCAAACAAAACGGTTCTTGTTACAATTCCAATCTTCAAAAGAGTTTATTTATTTCCTTTTATAGATCTGGACGGCCTTGAGCGCTCTGTGTTTAGATTAAATCAGCTCCAGAATCCTCCCATCTCTCTTAGCTGTAAACAATACTGCAACAAGAATGATACCTCAGGATTTAAGCTGAAATCAGTGGGATTAGGTGGAAGGAGGTTGTCAAGAAGCTGGAGTAGCCCTGGCCTCAACTCCCATGGTCTGGAGCCCTTGTAGGTCTCCAGTGTTGGGCAAATGGCTGTGAACAACACTAGGGTTCCCTGTTTGTTTACTGGAAGGGGTAACACACTAACCAGCATTATTAGAAATAACACTTCGACACACTCGAGTGTCGGTCTGTATAATCCCTCTTCATTTTTTGTCTTAAAACTGAGAGCTGCACCTCCAAATTATGAAATTTAAGCTTTTTGTCCACTACATTCTCATTTGTAAAGGGTTTACATCCCCTGCAGATTACTAAAACACAAATCACAGCATCAAGTCTAAATTTTTGACTAGCCACAAACATTCCTAATTTTTTCCTTATAGTATTTGAAAAAATGTCTTCAACCTGTAAACTGCCTGTGAAGAAAGAGAATATTGGCACTTCTTTTCCCTAAAATCTCAGTTTTGTTATGTTTTTTGTTATGTTGATGATGGAGCTAGGTAGGAGAAATTAAGCTAGCCCAGGAGTGATGAAGGCTGGATGTCTGGTGGAGCTGTGGTGGAGTAAGGACTGGAGGTGGCCCAGGGAAGGAGAATACAGTCTAAGAGGTCACCTGACATGTATTTCTTGTTTGAGCATAGCAAAGATATATTTGGGATGCTTGTGTGAAGACTAGAATGAAGAAGTATGTGAAAATTTATTTCAAAGCACGATATCTTCCTGCTGTCTGTTTAATCGTTTTTGATATACATTTAAAACCAGCACGGTATGCGAAAAGTTCAGTTTTTGTTGCAAGATATAGTCTGTACCACATGTACTTCAGTTCAGATAGAGGGTCCCTGAGGTTATCCACCTTGTCTGTCTGTCCTATAGCTCCTGACTAGCACCAGAACACTCACTTCCATCGCCACTGAAAGCTCAACTGTTCACCTAAGGCAGACCATCTGGCTAGACTGCTTGTAAACTCAATTTTCATGATTAAATAGAAAATGTTACTCAAAATAATGCTATTTACAAAGGCCTTTATTACATCCTGGCTGTTCCTGTACTGTCACTGGAGAGACTAGCTGAGATTGTGTTTGATGGATAATCAGCGATTTATAATCCAGGGTCTACCTTCCCTCTCAGGTTTGGAAATGCCACTACTGAAATCTCCCTGGAAGCCAGTGGAGCCACCACAGATTAATATTAGAAAGGAAATTACAGCATAATACAATATTTCAATATAATATAATATTGCAATAAACCCACATTGTCACTGCTGTTTCTTCCAGTGAGGAGGAATCATGTGGACCAAGCTGCTGTCTCATCAGGTATAAAAAACCCACTGTGAGATCTATCTTACCTAATCCTAGGTAAGGTTTTTTCCAGCCTTGTCCCTGGCTTCCATCATGAACAAGTCCCCATTAAAACTGAATTGTTGAATACTCATGGAGGGAACTCCATGGTATTACAACCCAACTCGGGTAGGGCTGTAAGCAGGACTGAAAGAAAACTGCTGCATCTTGGAATTCATGAAAAGAGGAATTTATGCTTATGGTTTTGGGTTTTTTTTAGTTTTTTTCTTTTTTCATTGGTTGGACTAGATGATCTTAAAAGGTGATTCTGTGATCTCCAGAGGTCCCTTCCAACCCCTACAATTCTGTGATTCTGTGCCCACACAGCAGCTGGTGTCTCATACCCTTGGCTACCCAGAGAGACCCACTTTGGTGCTCCTGCTGATGGTGCTGACCCAGTGTGTGAGGAATCATTGCCTTTCTCCCTTGCCACTACCAGGAAGAAAATAATCTAGTTTAAGTAATTCCCCAATAGAACACAGATCACGCAAAATGACCTGCAGGCATACTTCCATTAAGCTGCATTTTTATGCAATTAAAATAAATAAATAATAAATAAATTGTATTGCTAGTAGTAAACAGAAAGTAAAACAATGTTTATCAAGAAAATTATGAGGAATTATTCTCTGAACTCTGATTAGGAGGAAGAACCCCGTTAAGAAGAAAACGATAATTTTATTTGAAATGAAGATTGGCTATAAATATATTTTAATATTTTTGGAACTGGTTTTGGTAAACACAGGGTTACCTGCATTAACTTGTATCGGATAACTTTCAATTGTTAAAGTAAACATTCCAATTAAAATAATTTGAACTGTGGTGAAAACATGCCATACATAAACTTCATACAGAGCCCAAAAGCCTTTTTTCCCCTCATTGAACCAGGAGCTGTGTCTGCCATTGCTCCGTGGTCAACACTGGCCAGAAGAAACAGAGAACTCTCATCAGGACAGTGATGCAAATTGAGAGTCCTGTGCTGAAAAGAACGGCTCATTAATGAGATCCTTGATGATATCTCAATACCTGAGAAGAACGCACTACTTATGGAAAACCTTTTAACTTATTTATAAAGCATGTTACTAAGGGAATAATTCTCAGACCAGATTCTTCCTCAGAATGGAAGTGATGTTTCATTTATATGGATAGAATAATTTTAAACCGCTTTCATTTCCATTTATCATTATTATTGTCACACGTAACTGATCTTCTGTAGCATTGAAAAGCCAGGAAACCCGAACATCTTTACCAAGCTTGTCGCTAATTTATATCATCGTACTGGGCATGTTTTGCAGCTTGTCTTCCTCTCAATCTCTTCTTATAATTGCAGAAATAATTGTACTTGCCCTCCTTTGCACAGTATTTTCAGATCCAGAGGTGAAAGCACTACAAAAGCATTAAGTGTTATCTTACCAGTGGCAAGTATATTAAAAATTACTTCAAATCTTGCAAAGAGAAAATGTTGCCAAACCTGAATGTAATTTTATTGCACCCTTTTTATATTACACAGGCAATAATGTATCCGTAATAAAGCTGAAACATGACTTTTTTTTTTATTTTATTAGATGTAATTTTGCAATTAGTTCCACCGTATAGCTCAGGAGACAAATGAGACCGATAAAATTATTTAGCTGTTTCATCTTCAGCGTGCATGGCGGTTCAAACATTACTAAACTGAATTTGCAACCATCCTCTGGGATTGCAGGTTAGCCACAAGATGCCGGCGCAGTGCTATTTCCCTGGAGAAGTCTTCCTCATATTGCTCTGAGCTGCCCCACCACCACCATCACCCCCCAACTCTGGGGGCTGTGAAAGCCACACAACCCACCAGTGACACGAGCTGCTTGTTTTTTCTACTGCTGAAAAGCAGGAAAAGTTGGATGTGGACTGGAAACATTTCCAAAAGACAAAGTTAGTCACAAGGAAGGTTTCAGGGTGATAACCCAGGGGAGGAAATCCTATCAGTGTGAGCAAGAGCTAGAATAAACAAGTCACTACAAATACTTCTTTCCCCTTTAATAAATATTTGACTGAGGTCATCAACCTTGTCTGAACTGGACCCGTATTTGATAACACAGACCATTCCTCCATCTTACAGCTGAAAAGTGGTTTTGCTTGTTTTAGAAGTCAGAGCTTGCAAATCTGTTTGCACACAGGCTTTTCTGCCTTGTAAATCAGCAGGCAACCAAGAATATTACTCCAATATATTATAGAAATCAAATGACATAGACTGTATTCTTTTTAATTAAAGCCAGATAGTGAATACTTATTTTTTATCCCTCTGCCCCAGCCCGTCAGTCAAAATTGCTTCTGAAAAGTAATGCTGCTTGCAGCACCCAGAGCCTTGTGTCCACAGGGCACAGACAAACCAAACCTTGGTGGTTTACAGCTCTGCCACCATGCCATGCTCACACGAGCCATTCAAAAGGGTTTAGGTGACACATCCCTCCACTTTATTTGCCTCAGAGACACTGTTTAGTTTATATGGAAGAAATAATTTAAGTATTCCTCCGGTCCAAACTTTTCATTTTATGTTTAGGCACATTCAGTTTTATTAGGCACACAGGATGAAGACTGGGAACAAGCCTGAGAAGCACTGAAAAGCGTTATTGCCAATTGCAATGTTATTCCCACTCACTTTTGCTTTCTGAGCTTTCTCCTTAAACATCAGACCCCATCCTAAGGGATCCTAATCACCTGGTGAAAAGCTCTCTGGCCAGCAGAAAGCACTGGGGTCTTTCCAACCTGTGCTTGGCTTTAGGGTATTTTCACACATATCAGTTTCTTTCCCATTTGCTGCAAGATTATTTCCTCATACAATGTATCTGTAAGTACACGGTTTCATCGTACAAATAGACAAGTTATCAAAATATTTGAAGTCTGAAAGAGACAGCGTCCATTACCTCAAGTCTGGAGCTTGGTTTCAGAAACAAGCATGGCAATTCTTTCTGAAATCCTGCAAGCTGGCGCCGTATTCGCACAGAATGTGCTCCACTTTGCTCTCTAAACCACAAACCACCCAATAGTTCACAAGGAAACTCCCTGGATTCCTGGTAATCAGAAACTTCAACTGCTTCGTTTTCCCTACATTACTGCTGCTGGAGCACCAGCTTCTTAAAAAAAAAAAGTAGTCCTCCTATCTGGAATGCAGTTTTTCATACAGCAAATTATTTCACAGAGAATGGGGCAAGGCTCTTGTAACTCTATGTGAGAGATTCAGCAGAGGCTAAAGAAAACATGGCACAAATTACCTAGCTATTTGAGAGCCAAGGTGCTTAGTAATTTTCCTATCTCAAACCGTGTCCTGTAAATTGGGTGTAAAAAGGACTCAGACGTCAACAGAGCTTGCAGTTTAAAGTGCCCCCACCATTTATTGTAGCTGAGGAAAGGGCATTACAGGCTGGTGCTCCTTAGGGAACCCCAAGGGGAAATTCTCGGGCCCCAAAACTGTGTGTGTGCTGTCACATCTACGTTACCATATGCAGCAACTCCCAGTGTCTTTGGCTTTGCAGTGGGTGTCGATGCCCACAAATCTCCATCTCCCTTGGACCAGTCATGGGAGCAGAGCAAGGAAGCTCCCAAAACGTGAAAGGATATCTGCAAATATCCAACTGCACACTCTCCCTGAGTCATGCGTGCCCTAACCACTCACATATTACCCGTGTGGTCTGGTCTCTTCCAAACCATGGCAGGATGCCCACGACTGTGCTGTTTTGCTACTTAGGCCACCGGTAATTAAAATACTGAAAACCAAACACCTGGACATGTGTATGAAGACACAGAGGTATGGACCTAGCTTTCTTTTTGCTAAACTCAAAATACACATCAGGTTTGACATCCACAGCCTGTGGAACATGTATAAATCTGGAGGCTTAAGAGGAACAAGTTTTCTCAAGCTTTTTTCTTACCATATATTTCTTCCAATATTATTTTGATCTGTTTCTCAGTGCATTCTCATTACTTCTAAAGAACAAGGGGAAAGTCTTTCTGTGGCTAATCTAGTGACCATAAATTCTCAGACCATAGTGAAAGCTTGTGTGACCTCATGGATAAAGTGTTTGCTTCATATCTTCAAGGTCATAAATTCAAATCTTGTTAATAGTCTTCTTTTATTAAATGTCTCATAGCTTATTTTCAGCAGTATAATTACACGCTCGGTCAGTTAATTATTACTGAATTCCTCCAGCAACAACAAAAAGGGCAAACTACCCACTAAAAGCAACTTAGAAAGTAATACTTACAAAATGATTAGCAATTTAAACAGTCCAATTAAATGAGACAATTAAGTTTAAGTAGATTCCTCATTAGAGTAATTTTCTGTACTTATGACTGTACAAAAGTCTTATAAGGCTTTTTGGGAACTGGGGAGCTTAATGCATTTCCATGAATGTAAGTATGTCATGACTGGGCCTCGAATGTATGTATCTGATGAAAGAATTTGGATGGAGGAATTTATAAACACACATATAGGAGCTCTCAGTCAGAGAGAGACATATATTTTCTTTAACAGAACCTTGTTTAACTTACTGAAAGACATACCACAGTCCTTTCCTGAGTTTGTTGGGAAGAACAGTCCCATTCCATACTGTAAGAGCAAATGACACTTTGTTTTGAATCTGTGTTTCTTGAACATGTGAGAGCATAATATGAAAATACCCAGCCTTTTGTGAGACTTTACGGTTGCACATCAAAATTAATGTGCTGCTTCAATAAATATCTGTAGCATTTTGCATGGAAACACCTTGCTTTTCCTGACTTGGGAGAATATACATTTGTTTCTCAGGGCTCAGTGGGTTTTGCTTGCACTGAATAACACTTGGCAGAAAGAGCAATAATCAGGGCTGAGGCTAACCCTGCTGAGGGAAGGGAGCCTTCCCTGGCTGCAACAGCCTGGCACAAACCAGCCCTGAATGGGGTTTCTGCATCTGCATAAAAGTGCACACTTTTGTAGCATAGTTTTGATGTGATGTTTTTATCTTAGCATGTCAGAATTTAAAAGGAAACAAAAAGCGGCCTGAATAAGAAAACAAATGCATTCTTCCTAGAGGTGACTTTCAAACTAAAGCCAGGACCATTTGTCTTAAAGCTCATTTCACATTAGGACGTGTTTCTCACAATATGTTAAGCCCTAAGGGGATGCTGAGATGAAAAATGTCTTTTAATTATTTTGTATGGGTTAAATAAAGAGACTTGAAACTTTATCTCTGCTCTCTACAGCCATCCACGCGTGAAATGAAGAGAATTCTGTAATACACAGGAAGAGAAACAGAGTAC